>JAPZVO010000511.1:0-35081 GCA_029962745.1 Echinometra lucunter | reverse complement strand
TTTGGATGTAGAGAGAGAGAGAGAGGAAGAGAACAACTTTCCAATCTGGATAACGTAAATCTGTTTTCATCCCTTTTAGGTCCAATTGATACATAATCATTGTGATTATCTAAGTTTTGGGATAACTTATCAAACTATGAACCTAGTATTGCTTTTCTAAAGTAGTGAATTGATATTATCAGTGACATGCAAATGCACGTATGGTCCATATTCCGTTCGAAAAGACCACGTAGAATATTCGGGCTATGTGGTTGCCATGCTGAAATATATTAAGCATTGTAGTTTTCTTGGTTGCAGTTTGGGTGTAAAATGATTGTTTCACCAATGAAAGAACATTTATTATAAAAAACAATCAATAAACCTTAAAATCAAGGCATTTTCTTATAATCCTTATAAGGCAAATTATATTCCTGGCCTATGAAGAAAAAAAAATCTCCTGGTTCAATCAGTAATAATCTATCAGCGCCACCTATCGTCGAAACACAGATAAGGGGTACTGTCATAGCCTAAATTATTTCATTCTGTGATGGACCAGTAATACTGTATACAATCCATATTTGATATTCTTCTGAAAAAGGCAGTTAGCGACCAATACAGTTCTTTTTTACTATTATCATTGGGCCAGTTAGCATATCCATAGAAGAGCGCGATAAAAAAAAAAAAATCGTATTTTCAATTATGTTAATGTGGTTAAATTCATCTCTACGATCTACGGGCTCTTTAGTGGAGCATAATACAGCCTTGATTGGAGAATAACCATTTTCACTTATTAGACTATCAGGATGAAAGAATGAAAATAAAAACATTTTAGAATTTAATATTGTTTTTAGGTTCATCTTTCATGAGGGGGAGATTTTCTCTGATCGATTAACATATGAAGGTAAACGAGGATTGCCTCAGGACATTGTAAGTTTGAGGACTATAATAGTCGAGTCACGTGTTGGTCTCCAGCTATTATTCTCCACTTGTAAGTCTTATAAGTCCTGCCACGGGCCAGTGGACTTATGATAGTGAATCTGAATTGTAATTACTATTTTTATGGCCATATGTTTTCAAATAGATTCTTAAGGCCTATGAGGTAATTTCTTGTATGGGAAAAATGTCCCATTCCTCTAATGATTAATACGCATATCTTTGAATTAATATTTTGAAGTCGACAGCGTCTAATATCATTTCTTGTAATTCTCGATTTCATTCGCCGTTAGCGTTACCGATTATAAAGAGAGGAGAAAAAGGGGAGGACAATAAAAGTAAGAAAAGAGAAGGGGAAAGAGAGAGGGGAGAGAAAGAGTGAGAGAAAAAATTGTGAAGGGGGGGGGGTAAGAGAGAAAAGAAGAGGAAAGAGGAAATGAGCATAGCCCTTTATTACATAGTTTGGCTAACTCGGTTTCAGTGGTTACAACCTGGAGCATATAGCTTTAAATGTTGGGCAAGCAAAAAGCGAAAGAAATTTCGCCATATTGTAATTTACTAAAACCGAATTGGCCAAACTCTGTAATCAATGGTTCTGGAAATGAGTAGAGTCCCTGAATAGACAGAGTTGGGACATGGACGTCTTATTTTTGAAAAAAAAAAACATGGCGTTCGAATTCTTTCTGTTTAGAAAAACCCAGGTGATCATCAAAATTAAATGAAATGTTGCAAAACAGTGGAAACAAAATGGGGTTCAAATAATGGGTTGTCGTAAATCTCTGTATTAAGGGATTCTAGAAATGAGAGGAATTATGAGCGCCCTCTTGTGATGAGATCAGGTGCCAATAATACTTGATTATTCACGAGAAAGAGTGTCATCGACAATTGAAATTACATTATCTTCATTATTTTTATCATCATATCATAGCCAATCGAAATAACATCAGTAGCAAAATATGAAGATAGCTACAATAAAACATGGGAGGTAAATGATAGGATTTAGAGCTATTCAATAACATTTACAGTTAATATTAAAATCGTTAGAGCAATACAAACTGACAGTTTTAAAAATTGGCTGCATGAATGTTGTATGTGTGTTATCTGAAAAAACAACAACAATTGACTGATGCGGTGTAAAGAAAGAAACTGGGGAGAGGGAGAGAGAGAGAGAGAGAGAGACAGACAGACAGACAGACAGACAGGACAGACAGACTGAGACAGGGATAGAGCAATAAAATGCTAGATGCACATTAATATTGTTCGTGACGATAGGTATTGCATTGTGCGCTTTAAGAGAACACACATGATAGTAATAACGTTGATATCATTGAAAAGTTATCCAGTTTCGGTGTTGGTTTATACTGAAACTAAAAAAACAATTTCTATAAACATATCAATTTCTTAACTAACTTGCAATCTGTTTTCACCATCTGAATTACATAATGGTTGTCCGATCAATTTCGTTTGTTCATGGTCATGACCAACATATTAATTTACTCCTTATAACACTAAAAAGTAAGAGCTCAATCTGGTTATTCATCTTGTCTATTCATCTATCTTTCCATTTACCTATCCGTTTATATACTGTCTACATCTGCCCATCACTCTGTCTATCTGCATGTATCCCTCTATCTATCCATCATTCTATCTTTTCATCTACCTATCGATCTACACGTTATCCTCTATCGTTCTGTCATATATCTATACAATTCTGTATTCTTTATCTATATCAAAATCTATATCTATATGTTCTTTTCTTCACATGTCTACACAATCTTTCTGTCATCCATTCATCTGTCTATTTATGTACATGTATCCCTCCATCTATCTATCAGTTACTGGAATAATATACTATAAAGCTGGTTGTAGGTTTGTCATTTATAATTATTGGTTTATAAGTGTTGTATATTTTCTGCATACTGTGTTTTGTTTGTTTGTTTCTTATTTTTTATTGTATTTTTCTAGTTTTATTCCTGTAAATTTTGATTGTAATTGTTTCTTAATCTATGGACCCTATGAAATTAAATTCTGTTGAAATGGCTATTCACCATACTGAGGAAACACAAACATATCAGTGTTTCAGTACGTAAAAGTGTTTTGATAATTAATTTATTGGATTCTACTAGTGTGATTGCCCTAAAGCACACGCACAATATACGATCAGTCTGCAATGCGATATGGAAAACTTTTTAAGAATTAACATTCAAACATGTAAACTCTCAATGATCAAAGTTCCCGATAGTCGTATTAATGCTAAAATTGAAATACAGGGTATTGCGAACCTGCCTATATAGGAACAAAACTCAAGTCCGAATCGTAGAAACGGCATATGGCAGTCTTGTGATCGGCCCACTATTTGAAGCCAATTTGGCCTTAACTGTTAACTCCGACCAAATGGCTTGAGGTTAACCAAGATTTCGTTTTTAGTATTCCCATCATTATTCCGAACTACAAATAAGATAATTCTACTTGTTTATACTTTCATATTTAAGGCAAAATGCCATTTATTCGAAAATCGGGTCACAGGCGGATCGTATAGTTTGCGATGGGCATACAGGCATAAGACCCATCATTTAAGCATAAATTTTGAGTAAAACTGAGTGAATATGTGCGTTTGTTTTGCTCTCGGTTCAAAGAGTAAGGCAGGGTAAGGGGAAAATCCCCCCGGCTACGCCTACAGTTGAAAATAAACCTTTTCACAACCCTTCTTTGATAAAAATCTGCACTATATCAACAACAAAAACAACACCACCATAATCAAATCATCATCATCATCATCATCATCATCATCATCATCATTATCGTCATCAATATCATCTCTGCCATTGCCATTCTCTGCTTCGGAACATAGTAACTGGCGACAATTATTTGCGCTGTTATAGTTTTCAACTTCCCTGCACATAGTATCGCCAGTGGGGAGAAAAGTAGGATACAGCAAAAGCAGCACAATTAGTCACCGGCGACAATGTGTGCAGCATGATTTTGAAAAATTCTACACATATTTTCGCAGTCGACAATATGTGGAGGGGCGACAATACGTGCTGCAACACACGAGTATCCTATCTTACCGTCCTTACATATAAATATTCATATTCTGTCTTACATCATCCAAGCTTGTTACATAAATAGATATTTGTATGCCAAAGAAATTACAGATCAATGGAATTTGTGTATAAAATCTGTCAAACATGTCACATCAATGGTAAAACTGTAAAGGGTCGGCTATTATTTATCACACTACTTAGAAACGAAAAACAGCCATAACAACATTAACAACATAATCAATGTAGGAATTGTTCTGAAAAAGCGCAAACGAGTGGATGCTCGTGGTGATGAAAGATATTTAATTATAATCGTCCTAACATGCTAAACCTGCTCCAAGCATAGGCATCGTAGTGTAAGAAGGTCGTTGTGGCGGGCTGCTGGTCCCGTGACCTTCACCCCGCTTTCTCCTTTCCTCCTTTCCTCCTTTCCTCAGGTAAGGCTGACGTATATTTGATTTGCATGAATTTGTAGTTATGTTTTCTTATTATTGTTATATTAGAGAGAGACATCGTAACTATTAGGAAAATCATTATGTCTATAGAGTGAAATATTTGTTATGAGAAAGTGTATATTTTAAGCGATTTATAAATGCATGTTATGTAATGAGAGGGTGTGGTAGATTACACATAAATGCTTTGGTGTGTATTGGCCAGTGTAGGGTGCATGTATTGGGCACGGTCGTTGGGCTTCGTCGGGTGAAACGTAGTTGGGGTGTTAGGGCGCTATGGACAATGGAATGGGGTTTGAGTCTGAGTTTATGAAAGAAATGATTTGAATATGGCCAGAGGTCGGCCGCTTTGTTTATTTGGTAGTTTTATTAGTAAAGGAAACTCTTTATAAAACTTTCTCATTATCAAATTAGTGTATGGAAACATGGATTATTATAATTGAGATAAGCTTTGGAACATTTTATTATTCAGCTGTTCCGGACCCTGTTTATATGTTTATTTTATATTAGGAATATTTCCTTGTTAATTGATTGTAATTGAGAACTGTAACTGATATTGAGACCCGCTTTCTCCTTTCCTCAGCCGTGAGTCAAGCCTGGAGAAGAAAATAAAGACCACTGAACTCGGACTTCAAGATGTCAATGTCCTACTGTCTGTGTCTCCGGTGATGTCTGCCCCCCACCCATAAGCCCTTACCACTCGGCCCCTCACAGTAGCATTATTTCGCGAGGGGGAGGGTTTCGAACGCCCCTTCCTAACATAAAAACTACTGTATCAGAGAAGAAAAAATATGACTTTGTCACCAAAATATATTAAACAAGATTTCAAAATTCAAAGAAAACGGCCCTCCCTAATTTGCTACCAGGTCGGGATGTTATCTTGGGAAGGGATCGCCTTTTGCTGGAAGGTGTGCTTTGGTTCTTTGGCATGAATATTCCCATCCTGATTTTGGAAGGGTAGCGTGGTACAATTCATTATAGATATAGTTGGAATGAAATTTGGTAAAGCTTAAAGTTCCAAACATTAACATTACTTTCATTTATATTTCTATGTCCATCACTAACTAGATAAGCGTTTATACATTTTGAAGGTGTCAATATCATATAAATCTTGATTAAGTTAGGCCTATAATTCCAAATACGAACTGACTGTTGATTAGATCCAGCTATGTTTCAATGGGATATACCCATCATTTTGACGGTATATGCAGACTGTGCCAGTGTTTGGTCGAGTCTGTGGAGCTAATATGGCAGAAAACATTGGTGACTTTCAGCGACTGTCACGTGACTCCTCATCTGTGACGTTTGACGTGATAGACGTCGTGACACACGGTGTGGACTTGTGGATTTGTCCCAAATGTGCCAAAGATGGAAGCGCAATCCACATTTTCGTGCTTTTTTGTTAAACCAATTATATGCCAAATATGGCATAACATGTGACCAAACTGAGTGTACACGACATGAGTAAAACATAACAGTCCTTGAATGCACGTATGAGCAAACACAAAAAAGCCTAACCCTGTGTATGCCTTCCCACAAACTAAGTGATTTAGTTGGATAAGGAAAATACCCGGCGGGGATAAAGGATGATGTGATATTTAGATCACATGACCCCATGATGACAAAAAGGCATTACACGATATCGTTCCTAGGAAAGGCAGTTTGGTGGTTTATGCGCATGAGCTTCGCCGTCATATTGGACGACAATTTCGGACTAGCAAATTATTTCAAGTTTGATTCCTACCAGGACATGGATGCTTATGTTGTAGAAGTGGTCCATTTTAAGTAAGTATTATGAAAGTTTTGCTTAGTACGTTCACCGTACACATGGGTTATCAGGTGTGTAGATTTTGATCGTCCTTTCAGAGTTGGAGAAGACATATTCTGCGCTTGTTCCTGGGGCAGCGTGACTCTAAGAGTGGGATAAGAGAAGTGCTGTTCTAACCGCGGTCAAAAATTGCTAGATTATCTTCTTGGCTGAAATAAACTGTGTCGGCTGGTCTTAGATTGATAAAAGTATGATTGGACGAACGCGAGCTTGTACTTTGGATTACTTTCCACAAACTGAAATTCACCCTACTTGTGTAAAGATATTTAGAGACGGATCTCTTCTGAAAAGGGAACCAGAAACCCAGCAAACGTGTTGGAAATCCAACAGTGTTAATTAGATCATGCGGAGAATGAAATCCTTGGCTTTGTAATACATCCCCTTTTGAATTCCTCAAATCTGAAGTAAAACATGGATTGGCTGTCATTTTATTCAACGAATATAAGCGTTTAAATGCCTTTTCATTCCCTACTAGAAAAGTTGATAAAATCCGCACCTTGTGTTTCTAAAATATCTACATTTTAGAGAATCAAATAAATAAAAAAGAAAACTAAAACAAAACAGTCACACAAACATTCAAACTTCAAACCAGCTATCTTCCAAAGGGGGAAAAAAAGATGATGAGTGTAGCAAAATAATGTCTGTCTTCTTAGGTTGAAATCAGTATTCACTACACACCAGTGAATGGGCAAAACTCTTTTTAACGTGAAACTTTTTTTCATTTATTGTAAATAAAATTGCCTATTGGGGCAAAACATGGAGAAAAAATACTATATTGACCAGATTTTGTAATCATGCGTGTTGGTTTATGAAATAGAATGCTTTGATCAAATTTGACAGAAGTATGACTGGAGGTATTATTAGGGAACGCAATCTTGTACTTTGTATCAATTTCTTACTACTGATTTCATCGAGTATACCTAAAATATTTAAAAAATATTCAGAGACAGATCTCTTCTAAAAAGAAAACCAGAAATGTTAACGTATTTGGAAATTCAGTGATGTTATGACATCTAAAGTAATACGGGGCAAAAAACTTTCGGCTTTGGTTGAACATGCAGACAGTCAACAGGAGCTGAACATGAATATCTTTAATGAAATCAATGTATCTTACCAAGCAAACTTGAACTCCAATAAAGGAAATTAAAGGTAATGGTGATGTTGAATTTTGCCAACGTAGAACCATTTTCAATTCCATGGTTATAGTCTTTCTAACAGGAGGTGGGGGGGGAGGGGATAACGACTTCAGAAAGAATATTACCTCTCTACTTATTTTGTCCAAGAAAGGAAAATGATCAAGTGCAGCATTTGCCTGTATCATTCTTTCATTTACATTTAAGGTGTATGGTGAAAAAAAATGGTGAAGCAATTTAAGCTGTGTGATGTAATTTCTGTGTGAAACATTCCATATACATGATATAAGAGAGTGCAAATTAAAAAAAAAAACATACCTTCCCGGATGTTAAATGAAAGCTATCAAAACATTGATATGTCATTATTGCATATTGGTATAAACGAAAAGCAAATGAGACGTCGGATGGTGTTTTTCAAGTTTGTTAAAGCTTTGAGTTTGTAGGTTGAACAGTTGAAATCGAACTTGAATGAATTTTGGGTAAAACATTTTGATTTTTTTTTTAGATTTCACTGTGATCAATATTTTTTTTCCTGAATATTGTGCGTGTTAAAGCAATTCATCGATTGTAATGATATGGCACAATTTAAGATTTAACGGGAGACTTTATCTCATGCAAGAAAGCCCAAAATTATGATAATTGTCCTCGAATGATAATCAGTTTCCGTTTTATTCAAGAAAAAGGGGCATTATTAAATGTCTTCGTTCACCGTGAAATGAAATAATGTGTGTGTTTTTGTGGGGATGGTGCCTGTTTGTTGGTGTGGGTGGTTCGGGGGAGTGCGTGAGTGTGTCTCACATACAAACAAGGAAAATGTAAAACAATCATCCCGTAAAATACACTTCTGATATAATGATAAGTCGACTCTAAGTCCTTTCTTTGTTTAAGTCATTTCTTAGGTCTCTTGATTACATATTTGTGGTTTAAAAATTGAAAACTGCACATTTCCTGCCACCATATTTGCATATTTTCGGTTGATGTACCTTTTTCCAGATTTGCAATTTGCTTGTGTCATGTTTGCACATTTGGTAGCTGTACAGGGGGTGTCGTCGTCAGACATGCGCTCGCTGACGACTTTTCAGAAGTCCTATGATACTAGCACTGCCGGTATCCTAGGTTGTGATTTTCTAAGCTGCAGGCGTATACTTTTATCAATGTCCTTTAACTTTTTTCTGGTATAATGCACGCATGCCAAATTCTTAAAGAACGGTCATTGTATTTTACTTGATACAGGTGATTCCACAAGAACCGCGAAGACGGATGGTGAAGTCCAAGGCCAACCTTCCCAGGACTTAAAGTAAGCCCACCTTTTAAACCTACAAAGCGGCTTATCTATAAGAATATAGATGAAACAATACTTTAAAAAGTATTTATTTTTGATACTTTATCATCAGTTAACCCACTGCCTATCAGAACCTAATTGATCTTGTATTATGTCTAGGGATCAGTGGTTGACGTGGAAAAGAAAGTGTCGAGTTTTCGGTTAAGGTAGTTAGGGAGGTTGGTTGAGAACACAAATGCTATGTGGAAATACTTGGAAATTATTGGTTTATTCGTTTGGGAGGTTTGAACTTGATACTGAACAGCGTTTTTCAAATGTATAATGTACAGTCCATGTTTGATAGGAAAATACCGCTGTTTCATGTCGAAATAATTCGTGCTTGGTCTTTGGTCGATAAAAAAACTACTCGGTAAAAAAAGTCCCTGTAGAAAAGAATATTTTATACCACATAAAATGGTTTGACAGTGTAGTCGTCTTTTTGAAGGACATTTTGACTCTAAATGGGAGTTTTTAAAAGTGTGGAAGAAACAATATCTTTATTGAATTTTAGAAACAGTAAGAGATCCGCAATTTTTGATTATGCAAAATTACGTCAAGCCATACCCCAAACCTTGCTTGCACAAATATCCAGCGACGGAAAACAAGATGTCTTACAGCCAACTGCCCCCCCCCCCCAAAAAAAGGGAAAATCAGTTAAGGACTTATGTGATGTAACTTCAAGATATTTTTACTACCATCTGATGCAGCAGGAAAGGGGAAAATACACGATGCTGTTTGCTCTGGGGGAAAACATTTTAAAGATGAATGCAACTTGGAAAATATGTTTTGACCGAAACTTATTGAAAGTAACAGAAAACAAATTGAGAGAATTCAGTTTTAGAGTGATGTATAACTTATTGCCGGTGAAAAGAAATCTCTGTAAATGGAGAATGAATGAGGATGCAGAATGTAATGCTTGTCAAGTACATGAAGATATAACACATGCTTTGTTTACATGTAAGTTAAATGAAAGCTTTTGGGCATATATCATTTGGTTTATTGAAAAAAGTTTTTCACAAGCTGATTGCAATTTACAATGATCTTTTGATAAAAATAACAACAAAAATTAGGAGTTGGACGATTTCATTACAATAGCTTTTTGGACAATTTATAAATCGATTCTGGTACGCAATTATATGGGTGTTGATAATAGGGAATCCAGTTTAAGATTTTTGTTTTCCTCTAAATTACGAAAGAGGCTAGAGGTAAACAGATTATGTACTGGGAAACCTTTGTTCAGACTCCCAAGGGAATTATTTGACTCTGTTTGATGCTGTTTGATGTTTATGATAAGTGAATGTAAATTGAAATTTTTTCATATTCTCTTGGATGTTAAAAGAGATTATGAATAAATGCAATTGGAAAGAAAAAAATTCTAGGGATCAGCATGAGAGAATTCAGTAGTTAACGGGAAATAGAATACGAAACTTTACATTTTTTATTCTTGTAGTTCTACTTAATCACTGAAAAATTACAAATCACAGTAAAACAAACATGAATTACGGTGTAGCTATTAGGGGGAGGAGAAAAACAAATATCCATTACCATATTTTTTCCTTTGTCATCTTACGGGCTCGACAATTATGAATGTTTGTAATTGACTGTATATTTTAAGTCTATTTCTAGCATTAAAAAAGGAAACTATGCGCTTTGCTTCGATAGAAACATGTGGTATTTCACTGTTCACTGACAAGAAATTTTATTTTTCGTCTTCATCAATTTTTTTTTCCATATTCACACTCTTTATTTGTTGCAAAAATAACTTCCGAATACACAAGTATGTAAAAACAGTAAGCCCAAGATACTGCCTGTATACCAGGAGAATATAAGGCGAAAATTGGAAAAAGAAAACTTTTTCAAAACAATATATATACCAACACTGGGAATACAATAAGCATAACGAATAATTTGGTCTAATGTCGACAGATTCAAAACATGATATAGGAATAATGCTTGATTCACGTTGAAAGTTGGGAAATGATTATGTTAGAACTGTGGTACCATGATTCTAACTAGAATGCTGTTCAGGCTGAGAAAGAAGAGAGTATCGAAAGAGTGTTATAGAATAACGTTTACATATAGTTAAAGAATTAGTAGTATGGCAGTGATGTAAAGACAATACAAGAAGAAAAAAAAAATCAGAAGCCGAACTATTATTCACTCAACATTACTGACATAAGCATACGTCAAAAAGTATTAGTTGGTAAGCCGCGAGAGGACAACAGTTATTTCGTGACTTTAAGCCCCTCGCCTTTTTTTTTCAAAGTGGAATCAATGCATGCAATACATGCTGCATAATTCGTAAACATTGCTCTTCTCATGAAATAAAGCAAAAACTACGGAGCCGGCAAGTGAGATGTGGGGGAAAAAAATCTCCATGGATTATTTCGTTGCCTCGCAATATTATTTCATTCCCACGCAATAATATTTCGTTCCCTCTAAATAATTATTGCGTTCCCTCGCAATATCGTTGACATTGTACATCGACAGGCGCTGTAGGCTGCGGAGCCCGCCAGAAGATATGAGGGAAAAACTAAGTTGCCAACCATCGGCTCCTTAGCCCCGCAGCATGCACAGTACATAAACACAGCATTATGCTACTACACAGTACAGCACCTGTCGATTTATAATGTCAACGATATTGCAAGGGAACGCAATAATTATTTCGAGGGAACGAAATAATATTGCGAGCGAACGAAATATTATTGCGAGGGAACGAAATAATCATGGAGATTTTTTTTTTCCCCTCATGTCACCTGGTGGGCTCCTTAAAAAAATGATGAGATCCAGTTTGAAAAAGGTAATTCCCCTGCGGAGTTTGAGAAAGACAAACACTCCCCCATAAAGTTTGAGAAAAACATATTTGAAAATGAGATAATAACAATGACTTCTTTTCAATCTTAAAAAGAGATATGAATGCTTCCATATTTTCTGCCTTTGCTTTTCAATTTGAGCGAAAGGCATGACGGTTATTAAAGGTTTTTCCTTAATTGGCAATGAGCCGTCACCAACAAAAATATTTCGTCTTTTGATTTCGACTCGAATGTTGGCGAGAGATGTATGATCTTTTATAGCTTGGAGGGATTGTTCTTTTCCCCATAAATCAGCATTTCTGGAAGTGTTAGGATACAGTTTGCGAAAATTTCTTAGCTCTAGATTTAAGCACACACAAGGGAGATATCATGACGGTTCATGATCCCATGAATACAAAGAGTCTTTTAAATGCTTTCTGAATTACAATAATTGCATCGACCTCCAGGGTCTAACAAAAGTATTATTATTGTCATTATTATTATTATTATTATTATAATTAGTATTATTATTATTATTATTATTATTATCTTTATCATCATTGTCATTATTCATCGTTATTTAAAAGAAGAGTGATTTCCTTGTTAACGTTAATGGTGATGCTTGTGAAAGTCCAGGTGTTGCTGATGGATTCGTCTTTTTTTTCTAATTGTATACAATTTGCATATGTTTGAAGTTTGAAGTTTGAAGTTTCTTTTATTTCCACATAATGTAAGTAACACAATTAAATAAACATACATATTCTTAATCTTGGAATAACAATATTTGAAATAAATTTGCATATGAAAAATAATACATTTTACTGTTTGTAAGTGTTAAGTTAAATTAAGAAAAAATAAGTCAGTGGAGGAGTCTATTTAAAAAAGCAAAGCTTGTATTTCATAGACCCCTATCTGGCTTGCAAATATCATACAACAACAATAATGTAATACGAACGTATATGTGCTTATATGTTATATGTTTACATAAATATCTTACAATAACATAAATCATGGAAGAAGGCACGGTCCCTAAAAAAGCGGGTGCTTAGGCGGGCTCGCCTAAACATTGCAGCACAAATATTAAAACAATATAGACAGAAGAGAGTGACAACGAAGAGAGGGGAAGGAAGAGGGTATAGAGTAAAGAGAACAGAAGAGGAAGAAGGATTAAGATAAAAGACTGCAACGTAGTAACAATTGTAATGGTGACATGCATGTAAAATGTACAGTGACAATGGCAAGATGTAGGTCGATTTACAGGACGATATGCAGCGTATTTACCATATATTACAGGTAACAAAACAATGGTGGGAAGAATCCAACAGTTTTTCAGATTGGTATTAGCCACTGTTGGGGATATTTCATCCGTAACTTTGGCTCACTGCCATTTTTTTTTTCCAACATGGGATCAATAAATTCGGCCAATGCGTGTGGAAGACCCCAGCCATCATGTATTGTGCATAAATTCAAAAGCAAACAATGGCAAAAGCAGAACTTATGTGAAGCATTCATGAATCATTTTAAGGTTTCAAAAAGAGTCATTGTCAAAATCTCCTATTCAAAGTTGTTTGTCAAAATCCTTTAAACGGAGTTCTGAAAATTCTGAGGGAACCATCCTTTCATTAAAACGAAATTTATCAAGCCTGTACGGGATCGAAAGATATGTGAAAGATATATGATATTCAGGAACAGAGGAATCTCACAGTTTGTTCAGAAAGTTACATTTGAATGTAATCCCAATGTAATATCAGACTCCTGAGAATTGTGTGCAGAACTGAACCCTAACAGCCCTTAAAATTTGTTCCTAAATTGGATATTTCAAAGCGAAATAAAAATTGCTGATTTCATTGCCTTGACTAATTTTACCATGGCTAGCTTATGTTCATAACAGTCTTTTTAAATGATATTTTATTTCTTTCTCAACATAAGAAAATTATATTTTTCATGAAATCATTTACATAATCAGTTCAAATTCATTCATAAACATTTTGAGTATACAATTATACAAATCTGAAAAAAGGTAAACTTATAATCAATGAATACACATTTCTTTAACAATTCCATAGTCAAAATAGGAATAGTAACAAATCATAAAGTCTTGACTAAAAAAAACCTTGTGAACTGCATTTAAAAAAAAAACTTGGGTAGGCCTAATGTGTCATCGCCTTTCCGTCTCCTGACCCCTCCCCTCCTGCTCCTCATCGGATGGCCGAAAAGATGACAGAATAATGAAGAGGAGAGGGGAGAGAGAAAGAGAAAGAGTGAGAGAGAGAGAGAGAGAGAGAGAGAGGATAAGAAATGGGATAAGATGAGCCGTACCACCCCTGATCAAAACATGACAAACTAAATATATATACTATAAAGGAATATCATAATAAATATCGATTCCTAAACACCTTCCTTTTTCTTCGTAAGCCGAAATAAGCCTACATGAATACGCTCTGAGGCTCGTAGAAAGTGCCGCTACATCACTAATGTTCTAATTATCAGGAAAGGCTAATAACTTCTAACTTTGACATCAAAAGATGTATATTCAGTACTTTTTATCACGTTATTATCCTTCGCCGATAATTGTAACGGAATTTGACGTTTCTCGTTTCTTAACACCCCCCCCCCCCCTCTCTCTCCCTCTCTTTCTCTTTCACCTTTCTTGTTTCTTCTCTCTTTGGGCTATCCGACTGCTATGAACAGAAATGTAGATTAGTCAGTGAGAAGTAGCAACCCTTTTTTTTTTGGGGGGGGGGCTGTTGTATATATAGCTGAGGTAATAACCAACTATTAGGGCATTTCGGTTCCACTATAGGTGAGTCAGAAAAGTACTCTCTTTTTAATTGCCTGTTGCTTTGTGACGGAGCAATGATCATTCACATTATCTGTATAGATTCATTCCCTTGCGTTTGTCGGTTACCATTTTTGTGTGGTACGTCTTTACGTTTGACTGCAAAGAGATCAATTTATGTGACGACGTTTCAATCAGTTTTCACTAACGCAGGATCTTTTCTGTGTCGATGTTGATACATGACAATGTTAGATTAGATGTTTCAAGGCAATATAACCATCAGTTCAGACGCATTTCACACTCCGATAATATTCATAATTTGAAGCCTAAAGTGGTTTGTTTACAAAAAAAAAATGGTAACAAAAAACAACTTATAATTTGTTATTCTTTATTCGTCTTGGAAAGAGTGTATTTTAGTTTACTGTAAAGGGTAAAAACACACATTATCAGACAAAGGAAATAAACAAGTCGACAGACCAGTAAGTTTCACAGAGTTTTCAAACTTCAAATTGTTAGCATTTTTGGGCCCGGAATTTATTTTAAGCTGAGTGTAGCATTATTTTTTTTTTTTAAGGAATCAACTAAATATCACGAAGGCCTTGAGTCGTAGCCTCAAAACACCAAGGCTATGATTTTTTTTTTGTATGCACACTGTGAAATTAGTTGCTTGGGGATTCTGTGTTTATGGACATCAAGACTAAAGCTCATTTGATCTGCTGCATAGTTCGTAAACATTGCTTTTTTCATGAAATAAAATTAAAAGGCCTGATGAAATCCAATTTGAAAGGATAAATCACCAAGGGAATTTGAGAAAAAACGAACACTCCCACACGGAATTCGAGAAAAACAAATTTGAATAGCAGATGATAACAATGCCCTTTTTTTCAATTTTAAAAATAGCTATGAATGTTTCCACAGTTCCTGCCTTTGCTTTTCAATTTGAGTGGAAGGCATGACGGTTATTAAAGGTTTTTCCTTAATTGGCAGTGAGCCATCACCAACAAAAATATTTCGTCTTTTCATTTCGATTCGAATGTTGGCCAAAGATGTATGATCCTTTATAGCTTGAAGGGATCTTTTCCCCTGAAATCAGCATTTCAGGAAGTCTTTGGATACAATTCGAGAAAGATTTTCAGTTCTAGATTTAAGCACGCACCAGGCATATATCACAACGGTTCATGATTTCATCAATCCAAAGAGTTAACTGCTTTCCTAATTACAATTGCACTGCATTCCCTGGGCTAACAAACTTATCCTTATTATCATGACATTATTATCATTGTTATCATTATTATTATTATTATTATTGTCATCATCATTATTATTATTATTATTATTATTATTATTATTATTATTATTATTCTTATTATTATTATTATTTTTGTTGTTGTTGATGATGTTATCATTGTTATTATTATCATCATTATTCGTCATTATAAAAAGAAGAGTGATTAAGTCTTTGAACTTGATGGTAATGCTTGTGAGAGTTCAGTTGTTGCTGATAAATTCAACAGGTTTTTTTTTTTGTGAATAAAGCTCCCAACTGTTGGCGAACATTCTTGTGAGGAGCAATTATAATTAAGCCTATCAGTGCAATATTCCCAACAATCCTCACTTTTTTTTAAATTTTAAACCAGTAGTAAACCATTAACTGAAAAATAAATTACTGATATTGTTTGTAAAATGAAGAATAGTATCAGCCCTGGGTTTGATCAAATAGAAGTGCCTGTTGTTAAAAAGAATAATGTATGTATGGAATTACACGAGGGAGTATCCTTGGCAAATTGATTTCCGTTATATATTGATGTATCCGACATGTCTCAAATGATTTGAATTTTATTCTCTTTGCTGACGACACAAAAATATTTATGTCAAATGAATATTATCACCATTTTATTGAATGATAAGAAATTAAAAAACACAAATTTGAAAATTTGTTGTTCCATCAATCTTATATGATGAGTTTTTACAAAACTAAAAATAGATGTCGGAGAAGCAACAATGATTTATTGAAATAGTTCTGCAGTTGCTAATGTACACAGTACTAAATTTCAATAATATATTGATGACAAATTAACATGGAGTGCACAAGTTGACTCAGTATGCTCAGGAATATTGGTGTTATAAACACACATAATTTCTTACCTAAGCCAATATTACTTAACTTACATGCAAAAAATATATTGATTTATCCATATTTGTCATATTATATCATTAATTGGGCCTCAACTTCTCTTTAAAACTTAATTAGACTTCAAAAACTACAAAAGAGAGTCTTGAAAATAATCTTCAATGTTACTTACTATGCTCAAACAGGACCCCCTTTTACACACTGAAAGGTTATTTTTATTTATATTTGGCTCTGTTTATGTACTCATGCCATCATAAGCTGCTACCTTCATCATAATATAGATACTTTTTTTGCCAACTCATTCATTCATACTCAACGCGATTTAAAGATGATTTTCATACGCCCAAAGTAAGACTTGCATCAAGTCAATTATATTATCGTTACATTACGCAGGGTCTAAGCTTTAGAATTTACTGTGACCTGCTTTAAAAGTCTGACTGATTTTATGCAATGTTTTATTCCTGTTCATGTTTTATGTTTGTCTTTGTTGTTTTCATGTTTGTCTATATTGTATTTCTTGTGCAAAGCGAGCGAGCTATAATTATTGCAGAAAATAATGAAAAGAAGCCTGATTTTGCCATCAAAATGCATTCTAGGCCTTTGAAATGTTAAAACGGTTAACCTAAAGTTGGTCAGCTGACTCAAAATTGAAAAATAATATATTAAGCTTTGAAAATCGGGAGGGGGACGACCCCCCCCCCCTCCGAAAAATCGAGGGGGGACATGTCCCCACCCCGGGATCGCCGCCTATGCCCGTTATGGTAATGGGGTCCAGAAGAGCTCTTGTGTGGGGAAAAAAATCGGAGCCGGTCCGTTGTGGCGGCGTTTCTGACATGCCCTTCTTTACATCGCTGTTGGTATGGACACCTTTTTGGCAGTGGTCAAAACTTATAAAAAGGTGTAAAGAGTACCACGTTCCATTCTTTTGAGCTAAATCTTTGTCTCTCACTTTTTACAGGTATTTCAACAATGGGGGTGAATACAGATGGCGAGGAGATGAGTCCAGACTCAACTGTCCAAGACGGACCAGAGGTAAGAACAGTTTCCATTTTTAAACGACATGATGATAATCATGATAGTATAGATGAAATAATATTTCATACCGAATCGCTAGTTAGGTAATCGACAAATTCACTGTTGTCGTTTAAAACATATCTCATTTCCATGAATAAGAAAATATTCATTCGCACAAAATTCGATTACGGTACTGCTACCCGGAGTAAAGGAAGCAAAACAAACAAAAAAACAAAAACACAAAAAGCCAAAAAACTACGATATTATGAATAATTTGAATAATACAGCTGCATTCCGATGTAAACAAGAATGCTGGCTTTTGTCATCGTACCTGTTATGCAGATGATAAAATCTGGTAATAAAACAAATCAAACAAGAAAAATCCTTCGTTAATTGACGCTGGCAGTTAGCGATGGTGTTTATCAATCGACACTCAGCAAACAAAAAAAGCACCATTTATGGCCAATATTTTACAAATAAATATTTGGTATAAATCTATCTTTCATTTGTCAAATGAACATGTATAAATCATTTTTAAGATGATATGCAAATGAAATCATACAGTTGGCATATCGTGCATGAGTAAGCACAGCCATTTTACAATAAATGGGTCTCTGAAAGGATATTGACAAAATGCGGAATCTGGTCATTAGCAATTCCATCTTGCACGGTCAAATTATTTCGATGGAAAAGATAGCAGTCACGAGAAACGCTTGAACTTACGATTTAATGTGAATATAGTTAAACGCATTTGACATTCAGAGTTCAATCCTAAATGTGTTTCTCATTACATATCTCCCTTCTGGAACAGGGACTTCGAGCCAATGTCAGACCATGCCTGTCTTGTTTTACACAGCTACATGTTTAACCGATTCGTCAACACACAAACACACTGAAAGGTGGGATAACGTTGAATCTCACTCTAAACTGATATTTGCATTTCATTTACAATCATTTTTAGCGAAACGTGTCTCGAGACAGTGAATATGTGTCTCGTGTCTCGACTGGGTCTCGGACGCTAATGTCTAAGTCTCGGTCTCTGTCTCTAAGGGAAATGTCTCATGTCTCGGAGGCCGAGACACCAGCGAGACACTAAAAAAGAACTCAATTTTGACGAGTTAATCTCACTGCTTTTCTTCAATCTGTAGAATAGAATCACATTGTTTTCATTCTGAACGTAAAAATAACCCGAACGAGAGTAGAGATTCAGAGTTGGATACCTTGGAATACAGTTTGTAGATTTTTAATTGTTATTGAACATTCAGAGAATACATACCAAAATCAGTGTTGGTGTCTTGAGACATGTCTCGGTCTTGAGACAGTGATTGTGTGTCTCGTGTCTTGTTTCGGTCTCGAACGCTAATGTCTTGGTCTCCGTTCTCTGTCTCTGGGATCATTTTCTCGGTCTCGGTATCAGTCTCGTCTGAGACTGTCTCGGACCCAACACTGGACATTACCACAATTGAATCGGCAATCCGCCTGAAAGTCTGAGCAAGATGTTGCGTGGTGACAGAGTGCTGAGCGCTATTCAGCGGTAACATGAACTGCCAACGATGAAAAGTTTGCAAAGTTCGGGAATTTATCGCACATAATTTCATGACATACAACTTAGGACAGTTCTTTGAAAATGTAAAGAAATTAAAGCAGATTTGCAGATAGTTGTGAAACTTCATATATGGATCAATCTGATAGAGATGGGTTACTCTGTGATTAAACATGCGAAGACCTCTCTAAAGCATGTACTAAATTTTCCATTCAGGCAAAAACCATGTAATTATATAGTGTCTGTTAGGTCCATTTTTTCAGATTCAGATTCATATTCAAAATACATTTATTTCTTTCTCGTAATCAAATACTATTGAGATTTTTTCAAGAAAACATGGTGAGAGGGTATACGATTTCTTAAATGAAAATTCTGGAGGCAGTGGTCGGTGGAGCTTGTGTATTACAAAAAAATGTAATACTGTGATTCCACTGATGTTGTGTAGTTGAAGGCAGTACCGATTGCGGCCTATACATATATTTGGTGAATAGTAGTGCGTCTTTTTCGTTAGGATAAACCATAATCTACTGAAGTTTCTCCATTATTCATTCATGATGTATCAACATAAACATAATTTCATGCTAGGTATTGCGGTGACGGAAAATACTAAAAGATCGACACTGATCAATCAGTAACCCTTCTGAAAAATGAGAAATTCGATTATGCAATATAATATGCCCCTCTGACGGAAAACACCGTGCATCATACTTTTACAAAGATAACTAAGCACTAAGTGTTTATTCCATATTTCTTTATATATTTGGAAAGCCTTTGCGATTATTTTTGTTTTACCATCAAGGCAATTAATATAATTGATTTCTAGATATATTCTTTAATATCTTTGTAACTGGGTAATTCCATAAATCAGGGGTCCAGTTTGTGACATTTTTGGTGTCCCTGTTACATGTGAAACCCACATATTTTCATAGCTTTTGCTGGAGATTCAGATAGTGGAGCGAGATTTTACAAGTCATTCTATGCATGAGGATGCAATAATGCTTAGAATTACGTTAAAATCTTACTCTACCACTGGTGTCTTTGCTCAGAGCCACAAAAACATGTGGGTTTCTTATGTAACAGGGACACCAAAATGTCACAAATTGGACCCCTAATCAAACGAACACGAAAATGAATGTCCAGTTAGCCGGTGGCGGAGGCTAGCATTTCTTATTGACGAAGAATTTCAAATCGTAGTATTATTATTTCTAGTAACGTCCCGCGACAGAGTCGGAATATATTGCATGTTTCATTCTCAAAATTAAGCTAAATCTGCTACTTTGAAAAAAGCGGAAGATTGGGCCCAGGATATGGTTTTTATAACCTTTGTGCGTGCATCTCCAGATATTGCTTTGCATGAAAGTAATTGCTAGCAGGAACAGAGGAAGAAGAAAGATTTTGTTCTTTTGAGAGAAAAAATCTTGAGAGTAGTCCCTTCCCTGGAGTAGCATTAGCTCACAGTCCTATTGAAATTTTATTTAGAATAAAAAAGAAAGGTCTTATTCCTGCAAGCAAAGGCGTGCCTGAATGCGTTTTTAATAGGAAATAGGACCAATTGCTTAAATTGGGCAAGCAACTCTCCTATAGGAGCTAACTCTTTTACTTGCCATGACCATTCGTTATTTTGAATTTTGAAATACCCTCGCTTTATTTCAAAAGAAGATAGATATCTGATATTTCTCTTCAATAACAAAATGAAATGGAAGAAGTTGAGACTTTCTTTCAACCTTAAAACCAGTTGTGTCAAATTAAAGAACAGTAGCTCAAATCGCTATCTGCAGGCGGTTTCAAAAGTGAGCGAGGAGAATTTTTTGTGACAGTGCTAAAAAGCTCTATGATGTGATGTGAGAATGCACAACCCTATTTTAATCTTTCAGACACCGTTAATGATGATAATAATATTAATAACACATCTGACCCAGCAAGGGCCTTTCGTTTACTGCCCTCAATACGATACGATTTTTATAAACATATCACTTCACCCTATTTTAACTTCAAGTCAGTTTTGGACCAAACTTCATGTTTTGGATTATTAGTTATTCGCATGACTATTCTTACGTCACCAGTCACTACGATTAGTTGCCAATTTGGTTTCCTTTCCTAGAAGAAGGCTTCCTATCCCCTGAAAATATTATATTATCATTTATATAATATTCGGATCCAAATTATGATTTATGCACTTGTCTCAAAGTTTAAATCAAATGCTTTTTTTAATTCTTCCCATAGGCTCAGATGTATGTATTTATTTATTTATTTATTCATTTTTTATCTATTTATTTATTTATTTATTTATTTATTCAGCATCGGTCATCATAATATCACATAATATTATTAATAACCGGGTCAAACCGTTGTAGTAAACAAAGAAGGAAATTACGATCACATATTTATAATTGTAAATAATAGAGAAACATAGAGGTGTATATGAAAATAAAAGATTGATGTTTGAAATGTTGCCACACCCACACCATGCATGAAATGGTAGAAAAACAAAAGTTCTAATTAAAATGAGTAGACTGGACTAATTCACTAACTAAAACATGACGTTTATTTTCAAAAGATATACAATAAAGTAATATTTACAAGTTTTAAAGGAAAAGGGAAAGGGAAAGTTCAATAATTAGAAGAAGACAAAAATGAGAAGTAGTAGCCCTCACATACACTGCAAAAACGGTGGTGTTAAATTGGTGTTAGATCAACACCACTGGTGTTTATATAGGACAACACCACTATCAGAGTTGTCCTATATAAACACCAGTGATTTTGATTTAACACCAATTTAACACCACCGTTTTGCAGTGTAACAATAAATCTTACGATGCTATTTTAGCCCAAATTTCGCAAATGGAACTTGTAAATAACTGAAACGGTATACTTTTAAAAAATGATTGAAATAATCTTATAATGGTCGTAAGAAGATAAGAAAGCAAAATGAATATTTAACAGTTAGTCACATCTTTAAGATAAGCATGCGCTTAACTGCGCTTTTGAAGAAATGTAGTCACCAAATTAAAAGTGTAATTAGGTAGGTAGGTAGAGATCATATCGTATAGTGTGTGGTAGGCTTTAGAAATAACATTCGCTTGATAAACTAAACTTATAGCCCAAATAATGCAGTTTTGATGGAACACTGAGAGCGCTTTTCAGAGCCGTTAGCCTTTCCTCGATCGAGCTGTATGTCTCAGGCCGAGAAAAAGTTCGGCCATTTTTATTGAGCATAACAGCGTCGCCTTTATTTTTATGTATTTGGGGGGCAGAATACCAGTTGCCATTTTATCCCAGAAGGTCTACTTTATATGTTTTTCACTGAAATAGTGAATTTCATAGGCCGTATTTTTTCACTGAAACTGCTTTGCGACATCATTTTCGTGATTTTTTTTTTTCTTTTAATGATATTAGAACAGTAATGGATGTTTTTCTTCTTTGTTTTTTTATCATGAGTGGCCAGAATGCTATCTTCCCTTCATTTCAATTTAGAAGCTTGCCTTAAAAATATTTTGCCTTTTACGACTACTTGGCTAGGGCGCTTGGCATCTGAGGAGATATATGTAATGTTTTGATTAAAGTTATTCCATTTTTAAAGTTATTCCAATTTTGTTAAAGTTATTCCATTTCATTAATTTTAAGATCAGTTTTTTTTATTCAACTTGAGAGAATGCCCTCACGTTACCTTCCCTTTTTAGATTTCCAGGGGATTATGTTTGCTTACACAGTTCGTCAAGTTTTAGTGTTCACACTTACTGCAACCGTGATTGATTGATTGATTGATCTCTTTATTTATACACGGTTAAAAGCCCAAACAGTTACATGACTGGTTTTCATTGGGGCCGTGTGAATCAATTCAAATACATCAATAGGCATTGTAAAAAAATAAATTTGTCAAAGGAAAACACATTTATATCAAAACAAAAAATAACAGAAACAGTTTCAATTTGAAGTATGAATACAAAAAGGGACAACAGAATTATACTACCAAAAATAACATATATATAAAAACAAAAAGAAATGTAGAAAGCAAGATATAACGAGGCAAGAAGACAAAAAAGACAGGAAAATGAAAAATAAAAATGAAATTAATTGTGAGAAGGTATATGCATGTTAAAGTAGTGTTTTGAAGAATTTAAATGCAAAAAAGATACGTCCATATTTTTCAAATTGGAAACATTTGAGATCAATAAAAAATACAAAGAAATGAAAAGGAAACTTTATACCACCTCTGACCACAACTGAAAAAACCCCACCTCTATACACAATGTGCAAACTTCAAGCTGGAAAAGTATGATTCTGTACCACAGATCCCATTTTAAAACCTCCAAAAGGCTGACTCTAGTCTTATTTAGCGGTATTTGTTCTATCATATTAAAACAAAGCGCACTATATACCATTTTACGGGAACACAACGTGAGCAGATCAATCATATCCCGTTTAAACGTACAGTGAACAAACGTTAGTTATATAAATTTTTGGGTTTTTTTTCAGAATATTCCCTTTCATCAATTGTGTGTGTGTGTCTGTGTGTGTGTGTGTTTGTTTTGTTTTGTTTTACAGCACACTGAGAAGGCCTGTGAATCTGAACAACAGCCTGTAAATGAGAAGAATGTTCCCGAAGAAGCTGTTTGTGACACCCGAATTCAAGATGACAAACTGTAAGATCACTGTTTTTTAAATATCATTTTTATATATCGTTAACCAGAGATATATTTCTTGTTAATGATTATGATGAATTGACTTTGGTTCTTCCACTGAGACACGTATCGCTCCTGAGTGAATTGGAAAGTAAGCATAAAGCGCTAATACTTTAGTATAATCGCTAAATGGAATGTTTCTTTCTTCTTATAAAAGTATGAGATTGCTTTATGAAATGCCAAAGAGAACGATGAAGAAGGGAAGAAGAATGTCCGGCAAGACTGAAGGGAAAAGACAATATAGTGATATGAACATGATAAAGAAAGTGTGATGTAAGGGAAAAGAGAAACAAATGAGATATCGATTATAAGATAAATGTATATTTAGCAAGCAGGATTTTGAAGAATATGTAGGTTCTAGATGATGTACTTCTGCCCTAACATTTCATTAATCTCTACGCATATCGGATTGGACAACCTTTTCTTTTTAACCATCGCTAATTATTCCGTGCATCAAAATGATTACATCTTATATCAGGCAGCTTTTGTTTTTGCGTATTGATTACTTTAATTCGCTCTCATGTATACTTTTTTTCAGTTTTCTTTCCTCTTTTATTCACGCTGCTTAATGTTTTCCATCGGTCAGTGTCATCAGTATACGTACTTACATCGTTCGGCGTATAATTTTTCTTTCATCCTCTATAGATGAAACTAGGGATAATCTTTCCATACTTTTCTCCACGCGACGGCATTCTCACTTCCATCTCCTCTCAATATTACGTTTGCAGTATCTCTTTTTCCATATTAAGGATTAAAGTTTGTCGATCAATTACTGCAATTACATTTGCTTCATCAGTGTTTGTTTTGTTTTGTTTTGTTTTTGTTTTTTGCGGGGGAGGGCATGAACTATTTCCAAGCACTAACAACTACCAGCATCCCATTTGCTTTTACCAAAATACAAAGTTTTGTTTTAATGTTACTTAACGGTAATCTCCCTTTTGTCAAACTAACAGTAAAGAAACTTTGAGGGAAACTATGAACGAAATTAGCTGGACACATCACTTATCATCAACACGCAGGGAGGGGGCATTAATAACTCAAAAGGCTACCTTTAGCCTCAATCCCTCTTCTATGGTGACCTGCCTATTGAGAGATGAAATCATGCTATTTTACTATCTTGTGTCATCTTTTAATATATTCGATTAAATTTTAGTTTTTTTTTTTTTATAAATGTAAGAAGTTTTCAGATTTCACACTGATCTCGAATTTAGACAAATAGTATCCATTGGCACAGTAGGGCGCACAACTATTCTCTTTTCATCAATAATTCATGGTAATTTGATAACATCCCGAGTACAATAACAGAAATGTGACTTTTGTGTAATATAGGGTCGACAGAACCTGCATTCAGCCTGTCTTCCCACTGTATAACATGCCACGCCGTGATACATCCGATATTCTGAACTCTGATCATAACAGAGCGAAGGAACAGGATAAAAATGCAGGGGATCGTGGAGACATTCCACCCTCGGCCATATCCCAACTACCCGATTCGGATACAATGGACGACACATCGGAGGCTAGGCAGAGTACTCTGGTGGCAGGTAATGCCGACACGCTTGTTGATCTAGAAGAAAGCGTATCTCCTCCTACAGCAGCAGAAATCATGGAGCTTTTAGATACCAGGAAGAATGGCGACTGGGATGCGATGTATGAGACACTACAGGAGGAGATGCCATTTGGTGATTCAGACATGATAAAACAAGATCTACACATCAACCCTTACGTAGACCTGATAGATGAGGACGGATACACGCCTCTCTACAAGGCAGCTTTAAAAGGTCATCTTAAAAGTGTTGAAGCCCTAATTTCACAGGGAGCGAATCCTGATAAACCAAGTAAGGGTGGACTCACTCCTCTCCATGCAGCTGCTCAAAAAGGACATGGAAACGTCGTTGACTATCTCATCCTACAGGGAGCCGATGTAAATGTCGACTGCGACATTGGTCGGACACCTCTTCACACAGCAGCTAAAAAAGGCCACACTGACATCATAGATAGCTTATTAGGGGCGAAAACAGACGTAAACAAGGAAGATAACGTTGGATGGACACCATTCAATGCTGCTGTTCAATATGGTCATCTAAAAGCCGTCAAATATCTCATTACTAAAGGAGCTAAGCAAAACAGATATGACGGAATTTCACCACTCTGTTCCGCAGTAAGGTATGATCATTTGGATCTCGTTGAATTCTTAATTTCCCTAGGAGTTGATGTAAATGAAGAGTGTGACAAAGGGAATATTCCTCTCCTCAGCTCAGCTGGTAGAGGTCACATGAAAATCATGAGATATCTCATTCAGCAAGGATCAGATGTAAACAAGGGTAACCACAAGGGTATGACACCATTCAATGCTGCTGTTAGAAATGGCAAAATAGATGCCGTTAAATATCTCATGGCTAGTGGTGCAGAGCAGAACAGATATCATGGAATGACCCCTCTCTATTTAGCTGCACAATCCGGTCACTTAGACATAGTCAAATACTTCATTTTAGATGGAGCTGATGTGGGGGAGGAGAATGACAATGGGAGGATTTCCCTCCATGGTGCTGCAGCGGGAGGTCACATGGAAGTCATGAAATATCTCATTCAACAAGGATCTGATGTGAAGAAGGGTGACCGAAAGAACTGGACACCATTCAATGCTGCTGTTCATTGTGGTCATCTGGAAGCAGTCAAATATCTAATGTCTAAAGGAGCAAAGCAGAACAGATATAATGGAATGACCCCGCTCTATGCCGCCGCACAATCCGGTCATTTACACATAGTCAAATTCTTCATTTTTGAAGGAACTGATGTGAATGAGGAGAATGATAGAGGGATGATTTCACTCCATGGTGCTTCTGCAAGAGGCCAAGTAGAAGTCATGGAATATCTAATTCAACAAGGGTCTAATGTGAACAAATGTGATTGCAAAGGTTGGACACCATTCAATGCTGCCGTTGAATATGGTCATCTAGAAGCCGTTAAATATCTCATGGCTAATGAGGTAGACCAGAATAGATATGATGGAATGACCCCGCTCCATGCCGCCGCACAAGCCGGTCATTTACACTTAATCAAATTCTTCATTTCGAATGGAGCTGATGTGAATGAGGAAGATGACGAAGGGATGATTCCTCTCCATGGTGCTGCATCGAGAGGTCACATCGTAGTCATGGAATATCTCATTCAGCAAGGATCTAATGTGAACAAAGGTGACCGAAAGGATTGGACACCATTCAATGCTGCTGTTCAATGTGGTCATCTGGAAGCAGTCAAATATCTAATGTCTAATGGAGCCAAGCAGAACAGATATGATGGAATGACCCCGCTTTATGCCGCCGCACAATCCGGTCATTTACACATAGTCAAATTCTTCGTTTCTGAAGGAGCTGATGTGAATGAGGAAGATGACGAAGGGATGATTCCCCTCCATGGTGCTGCATCGAGAGGTCAAATCGTAGTCATGGAATATCTCATTCAGCAAGGATCTAATGTGAACAAGTGTAATGACAAGGGTTCGACACCATTCAAAGCTGCTGTTAGAAATGGCAAAATAGAAGCCGTTAAGTATCTCATGGCTAATGGAGTAAAGCCGAACAGATATCATGGAATGACCTCTCTCTTTTTAGCTGCACAATCCGGTCACTTAGACATAGTCAAATTCTTCATTTCTGAAGGAGCTGATGTGAATGAGGAGAATGACAGAGGGATGATTCCTCTCCATGGTGCTGCAGTGGGAGGTCACATCGTAGTCATGGAATATCTCATTCAGCAAGGATCTAATGTGAACAAGTGTAATGACAAGGGTTGGACACCACTCAATGCTGCCGTTTACAACGGTCATCTAGAAGCTGTCAAATATCTCATGTCTAAAGGAGCAAAGCAGAACAGATATGATGGAATGACCCCGCTCTATACCGCCGCACAATCCGGTCATTTACACATAGTCAAATTCTTCATTTCAGATGGAGCTGATGTGAATGAGGAGAATGACAGAGGGATGATTCCTCTCCATGGTGCTGCATCGGGAGGTCACATCGTAGTCATGGAATATCTCATTCAGCAAGGATCTAATGTGAACAAGTGTAATGACAAGGGTTGGACACCATTCAATGCTGCCGTTCTCAATGGCCATCTAGGAGCCGTTAAATGTCTAATGTCTAATGGAGCAAAGCAAAACAGATATGATGGAATGACCCCTCTCTATTTAGCTACACAATCCCGTCACTTAGACATAGTCAAATTCTTCATTTTAAATGGAGCTGATGTGGGGGAGGAGAATGACAATGGGAGGATTCCCCTCCATGGTGCTGCAGCGGGAGGTCACATGGAAGTCATGAAATATCTCATTCAGCAAGGATCTGATGTGAACAAGGTTGACCGAAACGATTGGACACCATGCAATGTTGCTGTTCATTGTGGTCATCTTGAAGCAGTCAAATATCTCATTGCTAAGGGAGCGAAGCAGAACAAATACAGCGGAATGACTCTGCTCTATGCTGCTTCACAATCTGGTCATCTAGATATCGTCAAATTCTTCATTTCTGAAGGAGCTGATGTGAATGAGGAGAATGACAACGGGATGATTCCCCTCCATGGTGCTGCATCGGGAGGTCACATCGTAGTCATGGAATATCTCATTCAGCAAGGATCTAACGTGAACAAGTGTAATGACAAGGGTTCGACACCATTCAATGCTGCCGTTCACAATGGTCATCTAGAAACCGTTAAATATCTCATGGCTAATGAAGCAGAGCAGAACAGATATGATGGAATGACCCCGCTCCATGCCGCCGCACAAGCCGGTCATTTACACATAGTCAAATTCTTCATTTCAAATGGAGCTGATGTGAATGAGGAAGATGATGTGGGGATGATTCCCATCCATGGTGCTGCATCGAGAGGTCACGTCGTAGTCATGGAATATCTCATTCAGCAAGGATCTAAAGTGAACAAGTGTAATGACAAGGGTTCGACCCCATTCAATGCTGCTGTTCGCAGTGGTAATCTAGAAGCCGTTAAATATCTAATCTCTAATGGAGCAAAGCAGAACAGATATCATGGAATGACCCCTCTCTATTTAGCTACACAATCCGGTCACTTAGACATAGTCAAATTCTTCATTTTAAATGGAGCTGATGTGGGGGAGGAGAATGACAATGGGAGGATTCCCCTCCATGGTGCTGCAGCGGGAGGTCACATGGAAGTCATGAAATATCTCATTCAACAAGGATCTGGTGTTAGCAAGGGTGACCGAAACGATTGGACACCATGCAATGCTGCTGTTCAGTGTGGTCATCTGGAAGCCGTTAAATATCTAATGTCTAATGGAGCAAAGCAGAACAGATATAATGGAATGACCCCGCTCCATGCCGCCGCACAATCCGGTCATTTACACTTAGTCAAATTCTTCATTTCAAATGGAGCTGATGTGAATGAGGAAGGTGACGATGGGATGATTCCCCTCCATGGAGCAGCTTTTAGTGGTCACAAGGAAGTCTTGGAATATCTCGTTCAGCAAGGATCTGATGTGAACAGGAACAATCACAATGGATGGACATCGTTCCTTGCTGCAGTTCGAAAAGGGCATTTAGAAGCTATCCAACTTCTGATGACGAATGGGGCTCAAAGTACCATTATTCGCGGAATGACCCCACTTTACATTGCAACACAGTATGATCATGTTGATGTTATAAAATACCTAGTCTCCAAAGGCTCTAATGTAAATGAAAAAAGTGAATGCGGACGATCTCCTCTTCATGCAGCGTGTTATAATGGTAACATGGATGTTGTCAAGTACCTAGTTTGCCACAATGTCAATGTCAACGAACAAGATGAAGATGGATGGACACCACTTCATGCTGCTGCACAAGAAGGACATCGGAACGTAGTTGAATACCTTGCAATGAATGGAGCAGACACCACAGCAAAAGACATTGATGGATGGACACCACTCCATGCTGCTGCGCAAGAAGGACATCGCGGCGTAGTCGAATTCCTAATACTAAATGGAGCAGACTTTACAGCCAAAGACATTGATGGCATGACACCGCTTCAAGTAGCAAAAAAGGGAGGTCACTCAAGAGGCACGGAATACTTGACTATGAAAAGAGGTGAGACGCTAAACGAAGACACAAGTGATCCTAGATGTGGAAGCTATCAGGGTGATGCCCAAAGACATCATACAAGCAAATTTGAGTCACTGCCAGAGGATGACGACAGGTACGCCAGTGAAGGAAACTGTCCAACCGAACGCCTTGATCCCGAACAATTATCTGATGCAGTCTCTGTGGATAGTATGGATGGATATTCTCTAGCTAAGGATGATGGAAACATCACTGCAATCCAGAATGTACCCACAATGCCTCATTTTGTGGAAAAGGGAAAAAATGATGAATCAAATCCTTTCGTCTGTGCAAGACTGAAATATCCTGAGAAGATCACAACCGCATGGCAAAAACAAGTTAATGAAAGTTTAGGTTCGATGCCAGGAGAAAAGGAATCTTGTGCAGGAAACATCTGCCCACCACAATACGACAGCTTAACCCATGGCTTTGCTGACAAAACAGATCACAGTGCGTTCTCCTTACCGAATGGACCTCCCATATGGAAACATGGCTCTTTCGACCAATTCTTTCTGCATGCAACTGAGGCGAATTACCATCCCCTCGAGGAAACGGAGCCCAGATGCCACGAATTATCGGAGGTTGGTGAATACTGACGATTTCATATTTACAACAACACATTTTGACAGTCAAAGAATCCGTTGGTATTGCAATGATAATTACATGCCAAATAATGGGTATATTAGTTAAGGAGTCTTTGGAGTAGCCGTTCAATCGTCATGAGGATGAGAATGCATTTCACACCTTCATGAAATCAAAATTTTAAAGATCACATTTCCCCATTCTACTTGTTTAAAAAACAACTTTGGCAAAACAATTGTCTGCCTATTATTCCCACAGGACAAATGTTACTAACATCTTGTATTGAATCACATATAAGTCACCCAAGGAGTGGTGGTTGTAGGTCTTTCGCTATGTTCCTACTACGGTATACTTATCAATTGTCTTCCGTGTTTGTATGATTAATTACCTCTGGCAGGAACCGTTTTCATCGATGAATGCTCAAAATGATCAACCAACTACGGAACATGAAGAGAAATTCGAAAGGTGATGGTTAATTCTTTCTTTTAACAAAAGTATTGTTAATTCGAATCATAATATCATGTTACTTTCGCGTAAGCAGTTGCATAAACGTTATGAAATCAATTTTCAATTTTTTTCCCCGTGCAAGACATCCAGAGCACATATACTTTTATGAGATGTATGCGATTCTTGTAATAACATTTGAAAAAAAAACCAATAAAATCATAACTACTACTGATTAAGTCATTAAAATTTATTATCACCAACTACCTACTATCCCGTAAAACTGAACCAATTTGAGCTTCCCATTCAGCCAAACGATATGTTGATAATTTCATTTCAGGGCCATTCTGACAAACTCACTGGCTGTAGATCACCAGAAATCGTATGAAAGCAATTCCTTCTCTGCCACAGGAACTTCCTTGTACTTACGATGGAAAACGAAGGTAAGGCAAGGATTGTTTTCATTTAATAAGGAAAGTAATTTAGTAAGAAAGCAAATAATATTTGCTTTCTTATGGTTTGTTCAGTTCAGCATCTAAAAATGTCTTGCTTTGCAAGAGAGCAAATACCAAGAAGGAGGAAAGTGTAGGTCGGATTCCTTTCAGTGGCGCAGGTATTCAAAAGGTACTATTTAGCAAGGATCCGATCTGACACTGGTAGTCAACGGTGGTTTAATAGACGTCATTCAGTACTGCAATTTAGTGTGGCAATTAGAAAACAGTAAAAAAAAAAATAAAATAAAAAAAAAATATCAAAATGACTTTCCGCTGGAGGTAGTGAATAACCACTAATATATCATTTTCTTGACACGTGATGTACATTCTGGGTGTATATTAATGTACAAATGTATGTTGTATATACACGAGTCACACCGCCATACCGAGATTCTTCCAAGGGTGGGGTGGGGATAATGTTTAACTAACCGGAGCATTTTTTTTGGGGGGGGGGGCATGGTAAAAATGAAGAAGTATTTAAACGTTCAGATCATAGTTGGGTAAATTCTTATTTAATATTTGATGAATCGTTCAATGGAATAATTCAATTCAATTCCTGTCAGATGCAAGCAGAAGGCCAAGGGAGAGACGTTAAACAGATTCACATATTAGTTAGGCCTAGTTAGAGAAGTGAATGACGATTGTCAACGGATCTTTGAACAGATTTTCGCTTTATCTCCAATCTGTCATGACTGTTAAGTGTTTTTTTGGCACTTATGGAAATCCTTGTCGACGGGTTAAATCTATTGAGTACACAACCGCTAGAAATTATACTTGCAGGGCAGGTTATAGTTTGGGGGAATGAATACCATAATACTAATTTCCCTTTCTCTCCCTTTTATTTCTATTTTATCCCTATTTAGAAAGAACACCGATCAGTGGATAGCCCGCGTTCTTCAGTCCTTCTCCTGGTACAATCCTTGCTCCACATGATTATCGCACTGGCCATCATTCTAGTAGGAAGTCCGGTTCTCGTAGCAGGCAGTGTCAGTACTGGACGCCTAACGCTACAAGCGGGCCAGCCTGCCGTGATCCCATTCGATATCCCCCGCTTCCCTAATAACATATCCCAAGTTCTTCCACACTTCACACTTCGCTTTGAGTCCAAGCTACGTCCTTTCTGTATAAACGGAAAGGATGATATCGACGGATTCAAAACTCCATCACAATTTCCGAGATTCACGACATCTGTAGCTGAAATGGCATCGTCCATCTGCTTCAAAGTGAACATAGATCCTGTTGATATTATAGATGAGGATGTGTACGTACTACGAGCATTTCATTACAGTTTTGGAAACCTAAGGCAACAAATTGTAAGAAAGGAAATTCTGGTTCAAATACCTCCTGGACCTGCAAAATGCTTCATCACTATAAGTAAAAATAACAGTTATCCATACGAAGTACATTGCCATGCCACTACTGGCAGCGTGGAAACCCCACTAACATGTTACCAGCACGGTCAAAGGGTTGAGGTCAAAGGTGATATTACAGATAATGGCCGTGTTACCAGGGGAATATTCCTACTTCCCGATATCACTCCTTTCTCTTGCTGCTCACATGATGTTACTTCAGAAGTGAATGTAAAAATGTGTAATGACTTTGAGTGGCCACCCAGTAAAAATCACATCAGCCCTCCTACTGTCAATGATCCTACCCTTACTCCAGATTCTGTTGCAAACACCACTGCTGAGAAAAGGAATACTGAACAAGCGCCTTACACCTTGGCAGATTCCCAGGTAGATTCGGGTACTTGTAAGCAATACATGGCTTCTTCAGTATCTCTTACCATAGGTCTGATAATATACTTGTGTTTGTGTTGTTAAGATGTAGTAAACTCTTAGCTTTGGTGCAAATTAAGAGACATTCATTTCACGATATGCAGAAATTTGTACAATAATACATGAACGTGTCTATAGATTAGTGAATGAATGACTGTGAGACATAATAACGTTTGTTTCTCGTGAAAACTTCTTTTTCAAAGGACACATGATCCGTGGGTTTGATAATACCTAAGTCCAACTCAGAATGTTCCATTCATGTACAATATTTAATGTACATAACATTGCATGGTCATTCATTTTCTTTCCATCCATTTTACGATGACGGAATTGCCCTATGAAGAATATCATTTTATCCATTTAAGTATATAATTTCCTCCTTTTTTTTTTCTTTAGTATACTTTCTCTTTTGAGTAATATATTTACCATCTCTGCAAATTTGGCATTGATTAGATTTCATAGTAATAAAAATACAGGGAGGAGAAGGCTTGACTTCCAGAAATTTCATTTAAGCATAATATTATATTATTCACGCCTGATAAATGAGGAATCGGCAGACCATTCGAATTATGCATTTTTCGTGGCTTTTATTTACCATTAACCACTGTCTTCTGTACAGGTACATGTATCATTATCATTTACCATTTTACCATTTTAACATTTTATCATTTTCCCAATCCACACGTCTTGCTCCGACAAAAAGCCACGAGAGAATGACACAATTTCCATTCCCACGCGCATCCATAACCGTATGTTTGCGCTCCGAGTGCAAAAGTGGCGCGTTCGATTACGCGCCACCGAAAAGCGCGCCTTTCCAGGAGGCGCCAAATCCCTATGGGAGATGTAAACAATCTTATTGTTTCATCATAATGGTCCGCAAAAGCCAAAAACAAAACACAAACAGGGTATCAGGATATCATATTTTTGAAATCGTTATGCAACTCTTTAAAATTTATTATTCATAATTTTGGTGTATTATGTCTCATGTGTCACTGAAATTTTGTCTGTATAGTGCGTAGATTAGTGTGTTTTAATAAGCTTATGATCACTTTCACTGTAACAATATTGTTATCATTATTATGCATTTAACCTATTATTACTCGCTTTGTGTTAAAAGAATGTGTTGTTCACTCAAAGATTGTTCAAGTGAAGTAAAGAGTAGAAAAGTGTTCTTAAAAAGCGGTGTCTTTATTCTCTCACAGCTAGCAGGGTTCATACGAAGTCTCACTTGATTTCATTTTGTTATGTCATATATCTGCCGCCCATAGGGCTCATCTAAGCTGCTCAAAACGATATTCATTTGCACTTTGCAAATAGTTTTGTGATTATGCTACTAGTTAACCTGTACTATATAATAATTATTCACGTTTCAAAAACAATTGTAGTCGTCACAACTGATGTACATATACTTGGTCGATTATAGTTTATTTTGTAATTGTTTATTAATAGAGGCCACTTTTAGGGTTATAGAAGCTCTATGGAGCTATCATAGGCTTATTTTGAACATATGGCAACACTAAATGAGGTAAAATCCAAAGATTCAGATTCAGATTCATTTTTTCAAAAAGGTGTTTGGCCGGGAGAAAAAAAAGAGAAACACGGCTAGCTAAGGGAGGGAGAACTCAAACTCAAGCGGGAGAGTGGACGAATTTGTGAAAATGGACTCAAAGCGAGAGATCTCCCGCCGAAAACGGGAGGGTTGGAGTCTCTGGATGCATAATTTTATTGTTCAAATTTAACATGAAGAAATGGACCTAGATAATCGTAACCAGAAGAATATTTTATGCATAACTATATTACATGTATCAAGATTTCAGGAATATGTTAGCACTGTGTTTAGACTTGCATATGTGAATTTTGAATGGTTCAGTGATATTATGAAATATTGGATGTAATAAAGTGATGACACGCAGAAAGTATTACCTGTTCTTGGCATGCAGTTGAAGCATGTGTCAAAAGATCATGTATACCATTATCATGTATAACTGGACCTGTAGAAGACCACCCTATCGATTTATACTTATCCGGAGGTATTATTAGCATGT
>JAPZVO010000510.1:0-35152 GCA_029962745.1 Echinometra lucunter | reverse complement strand
AATGAATGTTAATGAAGTATACTCATACCCCTCTACTTCATCGATACTCAATGCTCTGGGGTGGAAATACCCTGGTTTACGAAGTCAGTTTCAGTCCCAGGTAATGGGCTGCCACGTTCAATCGACATGAATGTTACTTTGTTGTGCCCAGGGATAGGCGATGTAAAGAATCCTTGATCTCTCAGCAATGGCAATCCTAAAGGATCTATGATTGCAGGAAAACAAAATGAAAATCAATTTCAATATAAAACTAACGAAAATTCAGAGCTGAACATGACCAAATTAGAATGTGAAGTGTAAATGAATACCTATGATTTAGAACTTGGATAGAAGAGAGAGAGCTGAAGTAGAAAGAGAGAGAGAGAAGAGACAGAGACAGAGAAAGAGAGAGAGGACAGAGACAGAGAGAGAGGGAGATAGAGATAGATAGATAGATAGATATATATATATAGAGAGAGAGAGAGAGAGAGGAGAGTGCATGGTGGTTCATATCTCAGAAATGATTTTTGACATCGATGGTGTCTCTACACTACAATGATGCATCAAAGATTACAAATTGATTATCATTATGCATGGATATGGAAAGTACAGATTTCTTTTAATTTTAAGGGTGAGGCGCGTAACAGAAATGAATATATGTAAAACTATTTGAGTGCAGGATGTGTAAACCTTGCTCTTTTACTTCATTAATATGATAGAGGTTAAATTCCACCAACTCTGCTTTAGCACTCTGGTGACAGTACGAGAATGGGGGTGAGTGGAATGATTAGGGTATTGCTTTATACTTCTCAATGTAACATCAGCAGTGAGAGCCTCTCTCATGAACGATAGACTTGTCAATTAATGTCATTAGATTTTGTGTTGTCAAGGAGTCATACCCTTTCTGTGAGGCATCTACTTGCCATGAAAGTTCTGACAGTGGTATAGTTTAGAGCATGAGTGGTAGCGACTTATATCTGTCCATACTTACGATTACTGAGGCTCCTGCTGCTGTGGACTTGCCTCTCTGTCTGTTCCCATCCCATTTTAGCTCGGTGACACGCGTCTTCATCCCTGTCACTCCAGTTACCTGTATCTCTCCACTGAATCATACTTTTATGTACAATGGATAGCTGGTAGAGGGGATGGATGTGAAGTTCAATTGATCTCCTTCATGCAGCTCTGACATGAAGATAGCATCGACACCTGGGTCCGTAACAAAGACCTGGCTGAGGATCGAGGAAGGAATGTATATTAAAAAAGAGTATAGATACTCTGATTCTGATCAGTGCTGATGCTGGTACATAGTTCAGCGCTTTTGATATAAATACTTAGCTTACTTATTCATATAACAGTATACTTTCATATTAAAACAGAAAATCCATATTTTCCAACTTTGCTTCTTAGAAAATGAAATAAAGAATAGCAAACAATAATGATTAGAAATTACGTAGCTGAGATTCTAAAACTTCAACATTCAGTGGTTTAGTATTCAAGTGGCTATTGCATTATACAGCCACCGCTAAATGCCTGATTGGTTGGCTGATGTAACCCTTGTTTGGTTTAAAGGACGTCGCTTGTATAACGTTCTTATAAAGGGGGCAAAGGAAACATGATAAATGAAGAATAAAAATATGGAAGGAATACAGTAATCAAACCATAAGAGAGAGAGAGAGAGAGAGAGAGAGAGAGAGAGAGAGAGAGAAGAGAGAAGAGAGAGAGAGAGGAGAAAGAGAGAGAGAAATGGGAAGGGAGGAAACTAGTGGCAGTAAAGGTGAGGGAGGGAGAGATTTCTATTGTCTGTGTGCTGGCACAAATGTGTACACATGTGTCAGATAATTATTCACATTATCATAATTGTTACTGTTTGGTGTTTTTTTTTTACTATTATTTTCATTGTCATTATTATTATCAGTATCATTATCAACATTATTTTTATTATTATTACTATCATTATATCAGTAAAGTGTATTGCATTCTTTCTGGGTCACCTTGTATATAACGTGTATTTGTCATGTGCTGTATTGGTATTTACTGGGGGCTCGTGCAACTCTGGGCAAGTTCAATCTATTTCCTTTATACATTACCGATATCTGAGTATTAGTTTACCTGTCACACTGATGGCCTCACAAGAGCTTGGACTATACAAAATATCAAATATGTTCAGCATATTTTTATCTTTAGAAAAATTTATAATCACAGTTCCATGATGAAATTTCTATAATACTCTAATCGAAACTTGATAATGTGACATAACGTGGAATTTTTTTCATGAGTGATGTCTTAACTTTAACAAGTTAAAAAACAAAATCAGGGATCAATGATTCTTGCATCTGAAGTCAAGTTATTAATCAATTTGACTATGAGGGCATGCCCAGATAGAATTCTAGAAGATAAAAATGATTTCAAAGAAGAATTAAATTATAAGAAAGGGATTGAGAGTGCGGATGGGATTGTGGTGGATATGTGTGTGTGAAAGGGAGATGGGTTTATAAGGTTTCATGTACCTGAAGAGAATTTCATACCTGTAGGTGGTGGACCTGATGTTGATGTAGGTGAGATTATTGGCAGAGTACTGCCGGATGGAGTGATCATCGTTGTATCAGTAGGTGATCCTACATAAAAAGAATTGAACATACTATTATCAAAACTAAGTGCATATAGTGATTATGCCTAGTTTTGTGGGAAGTCCAAGCTGTTTCATCAATAAAGATTACTCATTGCAACTGGTATGATATATATTACCATTATTCTTTCACAACATTGATAGTCGAACAAAAGCTTGAACCCTTAAAGATATAGAAAAATGAATGTCTTTCTGACAATTTATGTTAATATTTCCATAATGCAAACATAAATCCATATTTCAAGTTTTCAACCATTCGACTTTGACACCTGTAGCATGTGCCGATAGAATTATAGGAGAGAATGTTTCAATGACGATAAGAATTCAGAGAAAAGAGTACGAGTTTGTACGTGTTTGAGTTGGAGAAATGGGTTTGACAGAGAAAGAAGGGGAGAGCTGTATCTATTGATTTTATACCGGTAGTATAGTAGGTGGACCTGATGTCGATACAGGGGAGGTTGATGGCAGAGTAGAGTCTGATGGAGTGATGGTCGTTGCATCAGCTGGTGTAAGGTAATCGTAGATGAAGAGAATTCAAACATCATTATCAAAACCAGGGGCGGCTCTACAGGGGGGGGGGGGAACAGGGCGAATGCCCCTATTATTTTTAAAGTGATTTTTAAAAATATAAAAGGAGAAAAAGAAGAAAAATAGGAGCAAAAAAGAAGTGGATGGGGAAAGAGAAGCCATTGGTTTGCAACTATATAATAATCCTGTTTTCTTCATTTAAAACATCCATAAATTCACCTATGGGTCATCTTACCCCCCCCCCCCCTATAAAAATATCCTGGTGCCGCCCCTGATCAAATCTGAGTTCCTGCATTGATGGTGGCTCTCCGTGTGGGCAAATTCAAGCTATTTTGTTAATATATAATATCTGAGATTTTAGCTCATCTGCCACACTGATTGCCTCACAAGAGCTTGAACTATACCAAATATTAAACATGACATTGGGACAATTTATGTTCACAATTCCATGATACATTCTATAACACTAAAATTGAAATTTGATAACGAATGGGACAAAACATGGACTATTTTCATGAGCGCTCTTTTAACTTTTAACCCCGGCTTTTAACATGTTAAAAGGGAATAAAAACAGGGATCAACAATTCCTGCATCTAAATCAAGTTTTCAAACAATGTGACTAATACAGCATGCCCTGAGAGAATTTATAGAAGATGAAAGTGATTTCAAAGAAGAAATAGATTATAAGAAAAGAGATTGAGTGTGCCGATAGGAGTGAGAGTGGGTATGTGAGTGTGAAAGGGTGGTGGTTGATCATGTTGATAGTGTTTCATGTATCTGAAGAGAATTTCATACCTCTAGTCGTAGGTGGACCTGATGTTGATGTAGGGGAAGTTACTGGCAGAGTAGAGTCCGATGGAGTGATCGTCGTTTCATCAGTTGGTGTAGACGATCCTACATGAAGAGAATTCGAAACATTGTTATCAAAACTAATTGCATATACTGAAGATTCCCTTTTTTGTGGGAAGTCCAAGCTTTTATATAAATATTACCGAACGCAACTTGGATAATATATCCGATTACTCTTTCACGAAATTGATAGACCTTCAAACTTTACAAAATATTAAAAGAAGAGAATATCTTTCTATTTTAATATTTCCATAATATAAATCCATATTTCAAGGTTTCAATCATTCAATTTTAACACCTGTACATATGCAAATAGAATTATAGGGAGTGAGTAATTTCAAAGATAATGTGAATTATAAGAAAAGAGTACGAGTTTGTGGGCGTTTGGGCTTGGGCAGAGGAGGGTGTGAGAGAGAGAGAGAGAGAGAGAGAGAGAGAGGGGGGGGGGGGAGAGAGACAGAAGAGAGAAGAGGGAGAGGTGTATCTGAGAAATTCTTACCTGTAGTTGTATGTGGACCTGATGTCGATGTAGGGGAGGTCACTGGCAGAGCAGAGCCCGATGGAGTCACGGTGATCGTCGTTGCATGAGTTGTTGCAGCTGTTGCTAAATGAAGAGAATTCAAACATTTTTATCAGAACTAATTGCCTATATTTATGGTGGCTCTTCGTATGGGCAAGTTCAAGTTATTTGTTACACAACCGATAATATCTTAGATTTTAGTTCATCTGCCACACTGTTTGCCTCACAAGAGCTTGGACTATACCAATATTAAACATAATATCTTTAGGAAAATTTATGTTCACAATTCCATGATACAATTCATAATACTATAATCGAAATTTAATAACGTATGGGACATAACTTGGAATTTTTCATGAGAGCTCTTTTACTTTTAATAAATTATATTAAAATGGAATAAAAACAGGGATCAACGATCCTTGCATCTAAGTCCAGGTTCCAATAAATTTGACTATTAAAGACAGCATGCCAAGATAGAATTTTAGAAGATTACAGTGATTTCAAAGAAATAGATGATAGGAAAATGGATTGAGTGTGCAGCTGGGTGTGTATGTGTGTAAGAGAGAGAGGGTTATTGGCAGTAGAGAGAGAGAGAGAGACAGAGAGAGAGAGAAGGCTGAGGAGATAGTTGATGATGTTTCACATATCTGATGAGAATTTTGTACCTGTAGAAGTAGGTGGACGTGATGTCGATGTAGAGGAGGTTGCAGGCAGAGTAGAGTCCGATGGAGTGATGGTCGTTGTATCAGTTGGTGCAGATGATGCTAGATGAAGAGAATTCAAAGATTTGTTTTCTATAAATATATATATATATATATATATATATGTGAGACAATTGAGAGAATGATAGCGGAGACGGGCCAGTGGTTTCGGCGACTCCAAATTCGCTTAACCGACAGATTGACAAATCTTCAACCCTCACTAATTAATTCCTTTGTCGGTGGCAGATGAGTTTCGAACAATGACCTGCCACACACCTCAGCTGGATCCGAGGCGAATGCTTTAGGATGCATGTATATGTTGGAATAATTAACATTTGTGATCAGGTAACATATACAACAGCTTTGGCAACTCTCGTGGAAATAAATACATGTGGTCTAGTGGTTAAGGCATTGGCATTCATAGCCAAAGGCCCGGGTTCGATTCCCGGCGGAGACATTTTTTCAACCTTTGCAAAAATTTCCGAAATGATAGGACAGCTCTGGGGAACGTTGATTCATGCTACGCTATCATTTTCTCAATTGTCTCACATGTATTTATTTCCACGAGAGTTGCCAAAGCTGTTGTATATGTTACCTGATCACAAAAAAAACCAAAAAAAAAACAAAAATATATATATATATATATATATATATGCGTATACATATATATATATATATATTTGGCAATTACTGTTAATATTTATATAACATAAATCCATATTTTAAGTTTTCAACCATCCAGTCCTGATACCAATAGCACGTGCAGATAGAATCATAGGAGAGAGTGATTTCAAAGACGATAAGAATTATCAGAAAAGAGTACGAGTTTGTAGGTGTTTGAGTAGGAGAGAGGGGGTTCGACAGAGAGAGAGAGAGAGAGAGAGAGAAGGGGAGAGCTGTATCTGAGAAATTCATACCTGTAGTCGTATGTGGACCTGGAGTCGATGTAGGGGAGGTCACTGGCAGAGTAGAGTCCGATGGAGTGACGGTCGTTGCATCACTTGGTGCGGTTGATGCTAAATGAAGAGAATTCAAACACTGTTATTAAAACTGTTTGCTTGTATTTATGGTGGCTCTTCATGTGGGCAAGTGCAAGTTATTTCGTTGATACGTTACCAATAATATCTGAGAGTTTAGTGCATCTGCCAAACTGATAGCCTGGCAAGAGTTTGAACTATACAAAACATAAGTGTTTGTATCTCTAATAGAAAGCATCTGCATGTGATTTTGGTACCGGTAGTTGTTGGTGGACCTGATGTCGATTTAGGGGAGGTTAATGGTAGAGTAGAGTCCGATGGAGTGATCATCGTTCCAAAAGTTGGCAGAGTCCATCCTAGATAATGAGAATGCAAAACATGTTTTTATCAAAACAAATGGCATATATTGATTATGCCTCTTTGTTTGGAAGTCTGGGCCATTTCGTCAATATAAGATGATTTACGTTAATATTTCCTTCACGCTAATCCATATTACTTTGAAACATATGAGATATAACATTGACTTGTTTATGATTACTTTTTTTTTAAATGTTCAACACTTGGAGCATGCCCAGATAACATAGAGATTGCAATTGGGTATGGGTGTGCGGGTGTTTGAGTTCATAAGAGAGAGAAAGAGAAAGAGAGAGAGAGAGAGGGGGGGGGGGAGGGTGTACATATGGCTACGATTGTCTGATTTCTCTCACACGGAATTTCGTCGTGTTTCTCTACATTCACTGACTGATCGACTGTCGAGGGTTACATTATGCGCAACGTGGAGAATATTTATACATCTAATCATCATGATCAGTCCTATTTTCCACCAAAAATAGTAAAATTAAATGTTTCCAGTAACACACAATGAAACAATAACACAAAGTAAATAAAACGCCGCATTTTTAAATAACTTATAACTCACACTCCTCTCCGTATAATTGACAAGTCCTGATTAATATTAATATCCTGTTTTGGGAAAATTTTAATGCCAATCTTTGATGGAAAAAGTACGTTGGGGGTTTGACATAAAAGAAAAAATCGAGATGGTACAAATGATTTATTAGGTATTAATGGATATATTCCCAGAGGTAGGTAGCTTTCGAGGTCATGTGTAGTTTTGGAGCAAGTAGCCTTCAAAGTTCAAACACTGGCTAGTCACTCATGCATTATATATTTAATGGCAAGCTGATGACCTATTTTGACCAGAGTACGGTGGATGAACTTTAGAACGAGGACATGAGGGTTTCAATGAAAGAGCATCACTCACAGTATGTTATGGTGGGTTGTAGCCTAAGTCCATAAACTACATTGTTATGCTGCACGACTGCAACGCTAGAGGGCGCTACAAAATGATACAAAGTGGAACCATATGTCTGAAAATTTCATAACGGCAGTCGTGGACGGTGGACTTGATGTTGATGTAGGGGAGGTTGCTGGCAGAGTAGATTCTGGTGAAGTCACGGTCGTTGCATCAGTTGATACAGTGTATTTTAGCGAATGAAATTGAAGAGTTAATTGAAAGCAACTTGGAATTCTGATCACTGTCGTGTTTTCGCGTTCCTTTTTTATGCTAATGAAGTTAACTCTTCAGATGAGTGAATTTACCTTCTTAACTAGGAGTCCTGTTTTTAGTGAAAGTTATTTTCAAAGAACCAAAACGCATAGTTGAGTAGGCTTATTCAAACTCAGAGTTCAAACTACAGCCACAATGTGTCTCGCCACGTTTGTGTAAGTAATTCGTGCAAGTAAATTGTAACATTTGACCTCATTTGACCTTTGACCTACATATGTGACTTTTGACCAAATAAAAAACACACAATGAGATCTTTGTAAGACATCTACCATCCAAGTTTGGTTACAAATGGGCTAGGGATTCAAAAGTCAGCCTACTAACCCCAGTAGGAACTTGCAGGCAAATTTTAACATTTGACCTACATACATGACCTTTGAACCCTAAATAACATCGGGGTCCCTATTAAGCCTCTACAAGCCAAGTTTGATTAGAAACGGGCAAATGGACGTAAGATTATTCAAGTTTCATAAGCGTCACGGACGATGGACGGACGCCGCTCAATACTAAGCTTATAAAGCTCATAAGCATACACTTCTCTATGCGCAGCACATACAGAATTAAAACAAAATACATCAATACCATACAAGCATGTTAACAAACCAATGATAACAAGTATTACAATTAACAAAATAGGTACATAATTAACAAAATCGACAAACGAGAGTTCATAATAAGTAAGGAAGGCAGAAAAGGTGGGTTTTAAGTACAGATTTGAAATTTGCAAAATTGGGTGCCTGTCGAATGTTTTGTGGGAGATTGTACCAAAGATTCGGTCCAGCAACTGCAAAAAAACCCTTATAGTGTCTCTCCACCTCGGTGGCTTTACAAAAACAGACTTGATTTAGGGTTGCACTTGAAGGGGGGGGGGATCTTTGATGTAGTTTTTGATGCAGTTTTTGCACCTATAGTGGCAATTAATCGATGAATAATTTTGTATCTTTGCTCTGTTTTTTCACTTAAAAATTTTATTTGTATTTGTATTTGTATTTTGAATTTATCCGATGTAAAAAGAATTTCCTTTATGGACAATAAACATATTCAACATTCAACATTCAAAATAAGAGCCTCACTGGATGCAGTTGATGCTAGATGAAATGTGTTACAAAATTCAAATTAAAACTAATTCCTTAAGATGGCTTTATCTATATGGGCATACCGAATTCAAAATAAAATAGTATTACAATTTATGTTCACAATGCCATAACGCAAGCAGATAATACTTGGCAACATAATAATAAGACATAAGACTTCAAACTTTCAACGTTTTAAAGAGAAATATAAAACATGTTCAAACCCGTTATCATTGAATCATGAATAAAGTTCTCAAAATAATCTTTATGACTTTGACCTTCTTATAAATAACTATTATACGTAAAGTACACGAACGCCTAAGAATACGCCATAGTGTTATATTAACGGGCTCTGAAAGGGCACACAATGCGAAGCTTGAGCTGAGAAATAGGACTAGCAATGCATGAATGTCATAAAGAACGCGATCTCGACAAGAGCTTCTCGTGGCTCGATCGGATGGACGACATTCTAGGAATGAAAGGTCTCGAGTTCGATTCCCACTTTCGTCAATTTCATGTTTTTGGTGTTTATTCCGTCAGAAATAGTATCATAGCTATCAACTGCTTAATTGTGGTTTAACACTATGGGGTATTCTTAGGCGTTCGTGTACTTTACGTATAATGGTTATTATAAGACGGTGGCTGGGTTGGCTTATAGTCACAGAGCGTTATCTCCTGAAAGTTCATCCATTTTAGGTTGGCAATTTGCCGCTTGAATCCTTGCAGTTATACATGTAATGAGTAGAAGAATTGCATAAACATTGGATAGAGAGACAATATGAAATCCTATTTCCTTTCTTAAGAATGGCATTGGCCAAGATACTGAAAATGCGAGCGAGCGCTTCCAGGTGTTCCCTTTATTTTCAATCTTCTTTTTTCCTTTCTATTTCCCTCTCTTTTACTTTTTTATTTCTTTTTAAAAAGTATGTGTGGGTGTGGGGGGGATAATTGTACACACCATCCCCTTTCGAAAAAGTGTGTGGGTATATATATATATATATATATATACCCCGATCCCCCCGGGATTTACGCCAGTGCACACATAAATTTTATAGACAAGATTTGACTGCTGTAGGAGAGAGAATGCGAAGAGGACAGGGGTAAGGTTTCATGGAAATTTTTTATTGCAAAAATGGATTTATAAATAGGGATAGAGTTGTACTCACTTTCAGCGCAGTGCTTCCCATGAAATCCAGGAAAACAAAGGCACTGATAACCTTGTAGAGTCTCCTCACACCAGCCGTACTGACAGGGATTACTATGACAATCTGGGGAACCAATGAAAATAAGATAAATTCAATAGTTTGGGTTCATTAACAGATTATTGACATAAACATGTAGGTGCGATACATGTACTAGATTTTCAATACAGAAGACCTAGAGAAAACGAGATGAATGCAACAGCGTCTCCTACATTGTATATATGGCTCCACCTATATTCAGTTAACTTCAAGACTCAAACATGATTAGCAATTCTAAATATATGATTAGCTGTAACCTTTAAGAATCATTTTCTTAAAACAATGATTGATAATTTCACAAATAGCATGTAGACCTGTAAACGGATATACGATCATCTTGTGGTATGATCTTTGCTAAAATTCTATTACAATATGTCAAAATAGACATTTAATTTTTGAATTTTTGTATTTTGTGTTCCAACGCGTTCTTTCCTACAACGATATAAACATGATAAAGATAACATGCCTGAACATTAGGGTCATTGTAAGGCATGTACCATCGAAGTTTAGTTAGAAACGGGCTAGTGGGTGTAAAAGTTACTAACCCAAGTGCTGACATTTGACCTCATTTGACCTTTGACCTACATACATGACCTCTGACCCCAAATTACATTGATGTTCCTTTAGAGCATCTACCATCCAAGTTTGGTTCAAAACGGGCTAAACGTCACAAAGTTATTCAAGTTTTAATCTTATCTGACCTTTGACCCACACATTGACCTTTGACCGTCAAAGTAAATTGAGGTCCCTAGAGAGCATCTACCATCCAAGTTTGCTTCCAAACTTCATGTTCGGGCACGTTATCTTTATGTCGTTGTACGAAAGAACGCGTTGGAACACAAAATGCAAAAACGGGCAAATGTCACAAATTTATTCAAGTTTTAAACTTATTTGACCTTTGACCTACACATTGACCTTTGAACCTCATATTAAATTGAGGTTCCTATAGAGCACCTACCATCCAAGCTTGGTTACAAATGGGCTAGTGGACCAAAAGTTTACTAACCCCTGTAGAAAATGTTAACATTTGACCTCATTTGACCTTTCACCCCTAAATTACATTGAGGTCCCATTGAGGCATCTATCGTCCATCTACCATCGAAATTTGGTTCCACACGGGCAAACCGACGCAAAGTCATTCAAGTTTTATAATGGTTTCGGATGGACAACAGACGGACCAACGGCGGACGGACCGACGGACCGACGCCGCTAAGGATCCTTTAGTCTCGTTCCACCTTCGGTGGCTTGATAAAATTAATCTCAATTTTGCTGGATTGAAAAATCATTGAGAAAACATCCATTACACGTTTCATGTACGGGGTACAGATGTGGTGTGGCAAATTAAATCTCGGAGAAAATATACAAATATGTACAATACACACACTCTGCAGGCATATGATGCCACAGCTATTTGATTTTTCATAAAGAATTTGCATTTCCTACATGCTTCCGCGTCAATTAAGTTTATTCCACACCAAATAGAGGTAAGACTATTCTAGAAATATTATAAACAGAATTATAGAAAAGCTATAAATATGTCATTTCTCATCGCCGTCCTCATTTTTCATCATAGGAACGTTATCTCGTCCATCTCTTTTGATGATAAAAAATATTAATTATTAAATGAGGTAATAACATTCATTGTCATGATTTCCAAAACGATCACAACTAAATCAATATAATCCACACAATATAAAATCAACTGCGAGAACCCAAAATCGTGATGAATTTTATCATCAGAAAAGTCCTAATCTCCTTCTTATACATGATGATGATGATTTACAGCATTTGTATGCAGCGTAATGCATTTAGCATAGACTACAGCCTATGCGATAACTCAAAGTCGGCATTGTCCTTTTTATTCCAATTTTGGTCACTTATCAGTCACCACAAGTGCAAGTTTCACAATTTTTGTCAAGGTCAAAAAAATCATCAGGACGTCATCCAGGCGCCATTTTGTCAAAATCAGCAAATGGTCATATCTTCCAAACGGGATCATGAATCCTCTTAAAAGTTGCAACAGACATCACATCTTGCACAAACATCACGCACACGCAAAACCAGAACCCTGGAGCAATTCATTTTTTTTTTCAACTTTTTTTTTTTTTTTTTTGTCGACGTCGTTTTCTTGTCCCTTTTTTCCTTTCTATATCCATAATTAAGACTTCTTCAAAAAAAAGCAACTGTATGCTTTTAAAGTTTGTGCCTTTCAATTTTATCTCTAAAAAAATGTTGAAATTGTTGCGTCTTTTCTCTCAGTAAGCAAATGAAATACAAAAATTTCAATAGTATATCCCTTAAAGACGAATCACCAACTGTCAGCCGTGATACTTTTTTATAATAAAAGGTTCATCTTAATGAAATTTGACACACGCATTACGCTTAACAAGCCATGTTTTCCCTCAAATTTTCAAAGTCATCAAATCACTATGACGTCATCTAGGCGCCATTTTGTAAAAATCGCCGAAAGGTTATATCTTACTAACAGAATGTCATTTCTCATTCATATTCGGCATGATGAATGTTCATATCAATCTGGACAATTCTTCCATTAAAAGTCGTGCGCGTACGCGTATGTCCGCTCGTCAGCACGCGCGCAAAATTTTAAAAATGCTCAGAATCGTCTCAAATTCATTTTGCACACGTTTCAGGCAATTTTAAGCATTTCACAAATTTCCGCGCGTAAGCACCCACTTGCGCAACTCGTAAATAACGGTAAAACGCCGTTTTTTTTATTTGGTATGCAATTCTGAGACTTGTCTTGACCATTTCTATTAATCTGCAATCGATTTCAACTGACCATAAGGCCGCTCGCGCGCGTCAAAGTTTAAAATCCGTGCGCGCGTCTGTAGGGAAAATAACGTAAAAACATGCAAAAACATGACCCTTAAAAAACGCATTAACTCGTTAAAAAGAACAGGGCCCCCCCCCCCGCACACACACACTTTTTTTTTTTTTTTTTTTTCTCTGAAAGCCTATGAGTTGAAGATTTAATTTCATGGGGAAAAATGGCGAAAAGATGATGGAACGTCGCCATATTCTCATGTGAACTCAAAATTTCATTTTTTCAATTATGACATCATATTTTTTACATTTAATCACGACTGTCCCGCTTATTGTTGGTCAATTTTCGCCAGGAATTCAATATGCTGTAGCTGAGACAATTCCCTACATAAGGTTTCGTTCATTTTTTATTTTGAGAACGGCATCATGGTCTAATCTTACGTTAAATGGAGGCATGTCAATTTTTCATGTTTTGCGTGAATTGTAGGCTCTGGGACATGACCTTCTCTAATTTCTTGATTCTACATTCCCGTCTTTTTTCAGCAACAGCTCCGTTATTTCTAGTCAATTTTCGCCCAGCTTGGAGTATGTTGTAGCTGAGAAATTCTCTATCGTTAATGTGTCATTTATTTCTTAATCAGATGTCGGAAACATCGAAATTTTAGCTGCAAGATATGATATAGGAATCCCAATTTCCATCTACGTGTTATTTCTATGGGCCATATTTTGGTCTATCGGTAAAACACTTGCATCCCACATGCTCAAGGTCCCAGGTTCGAGTTCCGGCGAGGACGGGGTCATTTTTTTTTCTTGTTTACATTTTTTACCCTTTCAAATTACCATCTTCTCCGACTACTTTTACACATACAATCACAAACAATGCAATAAACTGCGTTATTTGGCTTGTTTTGTCTACTACAATACAGTGTAGAATAGTTATACAGCCCTATTGCAAATCTGATTCGTTAACGTTATTTAGACCTTTGGTTCAACTTTTCATAATACTGCGATATCAAAACGTCCCATTCCTATGACTTTAGTCGTCTTCCAAGTCTTTTAAATTTTCATCTGTTCATCAGGTCATTGTGACGTCATCCAGTTGTCATTTAGTTATTAGGATAGACCACCTAATTCGTCGTCAGTGACGAATTACAAAAAATCTCGGTTTTTTCTCATTTTTCTTCTTATAGATAAATGGAAGGAGGAGCAGACATACAAGAAGTATTTACCAGGGAATCTGCACACTGTCTGTGTAAGTGGAGGTCCATATTTACTCTTCCCACCAGAGCAAGCAGTTACCGAGGGAGCCTGGAACAGCTTTGGAACGGTCTGTATCATTGTGCCATTGGGAAGTTTTATCTTCTTACACTTCTTCAGGTCCAATCCATCCTTACGGAATGCGACCTCCCTGGTAGCCAATGACTGAACAGAGGCTGTGTGAAAATGCCAACAAAAAAAAAAAAAAAAAAAAAAGTCAAACCATATACAACAAATAGATTAACATGAACATCAATTTTGAAATGTCCTCCTAATGCAGCTCTGCCAAAGTAGCAGCTGTTCATCGTTCTTTTATGATAAATGGTGTTTTCCACTTGCTTGATTGTTGCTTCCACTTTTTATCATGACTTTGTTCTTCTTCCTCTTGTACTTCGGAGAATCACTTTGGGATTTTAAAAAGGCCCCTTTACTTTCTGAGCAATCTGGAACATCAAAAAGAAAATGCTATCTCCCCTTTCAATTTTGCCTATGGAAAAGAGAAAGGAGGAGGGTATATAATTACATATGAGTATATATTGCAACTATTACAAATTCTACATGTAGTAGGCAGGGGCGAACTGGCCATAGGGGAGTTTTGTTACTTCTACTGACGGGTTGCTCTATTAATATATTTCAGTCGATTCGTGGTCTTTAAGCCCTTTAGTATATCAAATTTCACCAACCGTATTCAAACACCCCGCTCCCAACTGTAGGTGAAACGAAAAGATTACCATTCAGCAGAAATAAAGATGGGATGATGTATACATACCAAAGAATACTTGGATTACGATGCCAAAAATGAACATCCAGCTTGGCTTCTGTCCCTTTCCCTGTCATCAAAGACAAATACCAAGCTTATTAATGAACTGCCATGTTTTCCTAATCTTTTGTTAAAAACTACATTTCAATTTTGATTTTCTTTGCTTGTCCATACCAATGACAAGATCAAAATTTTCTGTTAAATTTTTCACAACAGAATACACATTTTCAGGCTTTGGAATTTCAATTTCAATGTAAATCAATAAATTCCCCCTACCGCAAATGATATTCAGCAGTAGGCACTTCCGGTTTCCATGCAAACACAATTGGTTGAGTCTTTATATCAAGTCCCATAAAAATTATAGTTTTTAAGCCTAGAAAATGCAAGTAACAAATTGTGATGCTACCTGCATAGATCTTATAAAATTATCAGGAGAGTTTCTGAAACCTGAACAATATTTTCGTCATCTGGATGGTCATCTCATCCGGTGACAACGGCCCAAAGCTAGATGTGAACGGGGTCGAACAGTATGGAGTTCAAACAGTCTCCATACTACTACTACTATGACTACGTAGTATGGAGTTCACTGGACTTTGCAAACGACTTGAATGTGTGAAGTGCCAAAAGGGGGATGTCCAAAGTTTTTTCCTCTGCACAAGTGCAGACAAAGTCACATGTGACGGCGCTTATAAACTCACCTTAATTGTAGCACAAATCGTGAAAACAGGCCTATACTTCCCAATAAAATGTCTGAATTGTAAACAATAAATGAATCTACGTCTGCATATATTATCCGATGCGATTTTTCCCATTTGATTTGCAATATACAAGCCGTTCTTAAAGTCATTCATAACTTAACGAACAGCTTTATGAAACACAACCCCCCCCCCCCCACCTTCCCCACCTTGAGCTAGAGAGCTGCGAGTGATCAAACCCCTAACCCTACCATAGGCATTGCACTTGGAAGGAGTGGTCTGTGATAACGACATAGCCATGGCATGGGCTACGTACTTTCCCAACTCCGAATTTCCCAGGAAAAAGATAACTTCTGAACCTTAACTCTTATTTTTTAAAATTATGTGTTTTATTGTTTCACAATCAATTAGATTCTCAAAATTTACAAATAATTAGCAGTCATCGTAAAATGAGAAAAACAAAGAGACAAGAACATTTCACAGAAAGACATAAAACACATTCTTCCACATAATCAAAATATACTGCAACTCAAATTCCTAAAAGAGTACACTTTCCCAAACTCATCTCATCCAGTCTTTATCACCATAATTCATACTATTGATTGATTGATTTTATTCGTCAGGTAAAACACATGAAAGACAAGTACAGGTTTAAAAGCATCAAATACTTTGACAGGATAGCTCATGAAAGCCAAAATAGACTTATTTTCAATGGGGTCCCATACATTGAACCAATGAGAAGTAATTAAATATCATACTATGACATCAGAGATACATAACTGCACACTATGTTAAACAATATCAATACAGAACATTCAAATATAAGCAGAATAACTGATAAAATTGATAGAAGATAAAGATATATAAAATTTGAGACCACAACTTATGTAACGAACGATATAAACTGTTTACAGTAATGAGAATAATTAACATTGGAGTAATAGAAGGGTTTCATTTTTCAGATGTTGTTTTAGTAATCTTTTTAAATGTAACTTTTTACAACTTTTTTACATGTTTAGGTAGAGAATTCCAAAATTGTATACCGTTAAAATAAAAGGAGTTTCCAATTTGTCCCTATCGTTTTGGTACTACAAAATTAAACTTTTTCTTGTATCATGCCCATGGACACTAGGTGAACGAGTATTGTATAGAGCTTGAACCGCACCCGAAGATCCGCGACAGTGAGAAATGATATCATAAAATAATAATAAATAAATGAATAAATATTGTACCAAACCACATTCCAATAGCGTTTTGACTCCCCAAAATAATAATAGTCATTCCAAACAGCAAAAGTAAAACAATAAGACATAATTATTCAGTGTACAGTGTTCAGTTATAAGTCAATCGTGCATCTATTTATCAAGATATTTATGATAATAGATTTTATATTATTTAACCGTACGGGCGTACGGGTATAACGGTTGGCATATTTATATTACTTCACTTGATACATTGATGTTTTTCATTATTTACTGAATTGATGTAAGGTGAACGTGGAAATAAAGAAATTAATTCAAATAAGATAAAAAAAAAATAAAATCGGAAGGGCAACTGAACTACTATAACCAAAAATGCGCAGGCAAAGGGGGCACTTACCACATTTAAATATATAGGGACATTCATTAGAAGTGATAAGGGCGCACTTCTCAGAAGGGAAAAGAGCACTATGAAAAATGGGATAGGGTCATTAGTTGGAAAAGGGGGAAAGTTGTAGGATGTAAGAAGGACGACTTATCGGAAGCAGAAGACATTGAAAAGGGCACTGACTGGAAGGTGAAAGGGCAATTACAAAAAAGGGCCCTTGTAAGACGCAAAAGGGGGCAATGACCAGGTTTGAATAGGGGCAGTCGGCATTTCTCATGTTTAATGGGCACCTTTGGGATGCCTGGAAAAGTTTTGGCCCGGTGCCCCCCCCCCGTCTCCGGCCTCTCCTGCAATCATGCGAATACACATACATTCTACAATTCAAGAGGTATCTCAATAAACGATTACTGTAAATGTAGCGCCTCATTACTCATAGTCTGGGAGCCTGCGACATGTTGACTTACCCCATCGAGCCCAGAAGGTTTGACCCCTGAAATATATTTAGCCCATGACTGTGAGTCAGGAAATGGGTGTCAGCTGGTACCAATAGGGCGGGGGCGACCCCCAGGCCCCCTCAAAATTGCCCCAAATGCGGGAAAATTCAACCCACTGAGCCCATGGATGAAACTTGGTCAAAGTGGAAGTGCCCAAGGGGCACATTACAGAAATATAAAAGCTGACATCCAAGGTGGTTGGAAAGGGGCAGCTGACCCCCCTCGAAAACGCCCCTATTGCGGGAAAATTTACCTGGCTGAGCCCATGGACCAAAATTTGCCACAAGATAGCAGTATGGGTGTACATTACAAAAATATAAAAGCTGACACCATAGCTGGTTGGAAAATACCAGCTGTGATGTTACGCCTAAAGTAAGGTTAATTACTGTCACAATACAACTTGAAACTAGAATGACAGACGCAAATCATTATTAAGTAACATTTATTAAGCTGTAAAATAAATCAAACAAAACATCATTTTGTTGGTAAAATATCAGCTTCAACAAGCCTACATGTAGCAACTAGTGTGTACCCCCCCCCCCCTCCCACCTCCCTTACAGACTGAGGATGGTAATGGAACTGTTTATCATCATAGCATACATGTAACTGGGAAAATAAAACAGATGGAACAGAACTCTTCAAATGGTAAAAAATTGACTTTTGAATGAAGAGAGAGTTCCTTCCAAAACTCCGAAAAGACAAAATCTACTTCCTTGATGTCAAAGTAAAACACATTTATTTTCCAGACTTTCAGCATCTATCAAAGTGAGTGATGTTTTCACAATTGCATGATAACCAGCTAAAGCAATTTTGCTCAAGCAACAGCTAACCCATGTTCTACTAATAATTTTTTTTTTTTCAAAGCAGATTAGTGGTTTGGTCTCCTTTTACAAATTGCATACCTGATAATTTCTCAAAATAAATATCTTATAAATCTCACCACACATGACAATATTTTACAAGTTGGCAGGTAAACTTTTTTTAGAAAGGTTCTTCAAATATTGACAAGACATTGTGTTGTAAACAAGAGTATGTAATGTATAAGCCTATAATCTTTTCATTCAAACACTGGTGAAAGGGGGGGGGGGGGTTGTATTAAAGTATCATGTAACAACATGCATTATACAAATTTTCTTACAAATGTTTGTTTATGCTTACTGCAATTTAATGATACATGCACTTACATGTACATGTAAAGAGCAAAATTAGTGAAGTGCAGTTAGCAATGACCTTTATCTAGTGTGTGCAGAGCTATGAAGTATTTTCAATTATGAGACCTCTGCAGTTATTTTTCCCAGAACTGATTGTGCTACACACAAAAAATAAAACCCTGCAGACAGAACGGGATAAAATGGAGGTTCTGGAATCTACATAAAAAAATCAAGCTACTGCATAGCATGTAGCTAATATGAGAACTGTATATCATAATCAAAGATAGCTCAAAGGTAACCATCATGGAACATCACTGGGAAATATTTAAACCACAAAACTCTTTGTTCGTGCATACTGAAATTAACAGTTATAAATGAAATGTGAGAAAAAAAGATGGCTCAAATTTAAAAGGCTCCACAAAACCCATTTATTTACTAATGCGATATATGTATATTGTAGGCAACAACACAAATGGCTTCTTTAAACTTTTTTTCTCTTTGCAATACATGCATGTCTACAGGATAAACATACTGCATGGCCCCAAAATTTCATTTCTATGTATTGGAGTTATGGTGTACATGAAACATTACTGCTGGATTCTCAAGTGAAAAAAGAGTGGGAAATAGAGAGGTTGCCTTCCGAACGTGGGAAGACAAAGTGCCATTCCCACTAGCATTAACTTCAAAATACCTCCCAGATCTAGTTTTTATTGTGATATCATATCACTGCCATTAAAAATGTTTCTTAGAAGACAACATATTCACATTGTAACACTTTAAAGAGTTCCTTTCCAAAAGAGGAAAATCAACTTTCATAAATTTCCACAAAAAAAAACCCACACACATTGCCACTGTTTGTACAGATGGCTGGGGAAAATTAAAAACAGAAAATGCCTTTTTCCATTACTGCAGCATACATGTCAGTCAAATAATTTTGTTCAGGAGGTAGGCAAACAAATGATCTATGTTCTGATAACTAATAACTGTTTTTCCCCAATATGTGACAGTCACTGAACCCCCTATGGAAAGGAACTCTCCATTTGAAAAACATCAAAATGCCAAGTCAAAAAAGAACATAAGATTGTGGTGTATGTAATGCCCATTCAATCTAAAAAAGGGCATGAGTATATTGATGCTTGGGCAATTCCAGCGCAACAGACAGAACAATCAGATTTTTGTGCTTTCAGAGTATTACAGTTTGGAAATCTCAAATTTGACTTTCTTAATAAAGTTACCTGCATGTAATTCCTTTCTTGAAGGATGCTCAGTCTAGCAAAGTTTGTTTATGTGAAATGATAACAAACGACAGATAGTATCTTGTATTTGTGGGGTAGGGTGGAGCTTGATCATCTTCCAATACTCCTCGTCATCATCATCATCATCATCCGTGGTCTCATCGTCAAAGCTTTCATCATTGCTGGTTTTGTCATTCTCAAAGTCTTCTACTCCTATGAAGAAACAAGAAAGAGAGTATAATTATTAAACACAAAATTTTACAAAACCCTTCACATGTGTAGAAAGGAAGAAAATCATTATTTTTTTTCTACCTGGACCCTGTTTAACAAAGCCTTGTTTAAATAAGCACAAACTTATGCACTACTTAGCTAAATGGGATTGTTAACATACATCCTTACAAAAAATTTATCCAGTGCCAATTTTTCCTCTTTATTTTTTAGAATGGTATTGAAACAAAATCAAAATGTAAGAATGTTTCCATAATACTTCATCTTTACCTGTTTAGGTTTCAAAACATAAAAAATTCCAATTAGCTTTTCATATTTATGTTATGCATAACCACCAATAAACTTATGCAAACTTAGGAAGCTGGAAGAAAAACTGAAATCAAAACATTTATGCATCGATGTTGGATGCTGTTTAACAAAGGGCTAAACATATAGTCTACTACTACTATAGCATCTATCATCAAGTGAGATTAGGCCCTGGTGCAAACTAAAAAAATACTTTTGCCATTTATTTAAAAGGGGAAATGCCACCATGAGGAAATCTAAGCAAGAATGTGTGTTAACCCATAGCAGTACAGAGCTTTCTTGAGGTCTAAATTAATCATCTTCAATCCTCAAATTGGCAATACAAATTATTTTTTTCCACGTCTACATAGCTTGAAAAAAATAAATATGGATATAACAGAAACCAAAATGAAAAAGAATTGTAAAATTGAATCAGAAATTGCCAATTTGAACACAGAAATAGTGATTATATATTATTCACTGTGTTGCCAATTTAAACAGTTTAATGACTAGTTACACTTAAACTGCTCTAATTCAAGAACGCCACACCATACAGCGATGGGAATGGGCTCAAATTTGTCAGTGCATTTTTCTCTTTCTGCTCATGTATGATATGTACTGCCCAACATTCTGGACCAACAGATACTGCAAAAGCATCTCCTAAAGGTGACACTGTACCTCTATGGGTTAATGGCACTTCTTATATGCACAGAAAGTACCCAACAAAAGCCAAACGTATGTGTTCCAGTTTTCTGTCCATATGCTGTGTGCAAATTTTCCCTCGATGCCGAACGTTGTTCCCATTACTGTATAAAAATCCTGGTGAGAAGCCTGGTCTAGGCCAGGGAAGGCCAGGGAAATAATTTGGCATACCGGTAGCTAGGATTTCATTTTACTGGGGGGGGGGGGGGGGGGGGGGGGAGGGCGGTAGTGAGCACGCGAAGCGTGTGCACTTACTGATCGTGCATTCATCTCACTACTACTAGCATCTAGCTACATGTAACGTTAGTTCTTTTCAGTTCAAAACATGTCCATGAAAACATTGCAGCCAGTGCCAGTGCCAGTGGCATGAGCATTATTTATACTAGGGCACGAGTTAACAACACCCCTACATGACCTAACGTTAAGTGCACTGGCTAATGCACTCATCTGCTCATACTCAGCATAATCATATCAGTATCACATCAAATTCATAAACAATATCGGCCATATCGTGGTTTAGGAAACCACTCGTTCATTTGACGCACGCACTTGTGTACAAAGAGAATGGAGGTGGAAATAGGAAACCAATGCGTGTGACTGAATAAAGCGCTGCTGTACAAAGTGAATGGTGGTTTCCTATTTCACTATAATGCCACAATATCACTAAGAGTCATAAGCATGACACTTCAATTAATAATCATAATGTATTACCTCTTCATTCTTGCCTTGTTCTGCCTGGATTCAGTCAAGCCTGGACTGGATATCAAAATCACAGCTACAGCAGCATATAGTGCCTACAGTGCAGCTAATGCAGCATTAACAGCGCGCGCTGTCGCGATATACTGCAAAATTAATAGTATGGTAAGCCTTGCCTGCTTACCCTTGTGTTTTTTGTTTTGAGGGTTTTTTGTTTCTAAATTCTTTTAAGGGGAGGTTTGAGGATGCATCCTCTCATCTCAGTTGGGCATTTGTCTGAGAGGATTAAACTAGAATGAGATGTTTTGTGCACAGTTTCTTAGGACTTCTGCTCCGGAGAAGGGGGGAATCTGATGGGGGGGGGGGGGGGCAAGTTTGAGGGATGTCAGCTGGTATTTTCCAACCAGTTATATGGTGTTAGCTTTTATATTTTCGTAATGTACACCTATTCAGCTATCTTGTGGCAAATTTTGGTCCATGGGCTCAGTGGGGTAAATTTTCCCACAGGAGGGGCGGGGGCACTTTTTCATGTTTGAGGGGTGTCAGCTGATATTTTCCAACCAGCTATGGTGTCAGCTTTTATATTTTTGTAATGTACACCCATACTGCTATCCTGTGGCAAATTTTGGTCCATGGGCTCAGCCAGGTAAATTTTCCCGCAATAGGGGCGTTTTCGAGGGGGGTCAGCTGCCCCCTTCCGACCACCTGGGATGTCAGCTTTTATATTTCTGTAATGTGCCCCTTTAGGACTTCCACTTTGACCAAGTTTCATCCATGGGCTGAGTGGGTTGAATTTTCCCGCATTTGGGGCGTTTTCGAGGGGGCCTGGGGGTCGCCCCCGCCCTATTGGTACCAGCTGACACCCATTTCCTGACTCACATTCATGGGCTAAATATATTTCAGGGATCAAACCTTCTGGGCTCGATGGGGTATCAGTAAAGTTATAGCATTTGAAGTTGGAGAATTCTGCCCTCTGTTATCCGATCATTGCTAAACAACATTAACCCTTCATTCATTTGTATATTTACTAGCATGGTCTTATGTGACATAAAACCGTGTAAATGGAACAGAACGACTGAAGAGCGATTTATTACGAAATTAAAAAAAGAGAACTTTGAAAAAATAGATTAGATATTTCAGACATTTCATTATATGCTAATCCAGGTAACGAAATGAAAATAAATTAAACAGTTGATAACTTTACTTAGATATTAAACGTTGCCGCAGGAGTTTCTCTTGGCCAAAATAGGAGAGTAACTAAAATTTAAAAAAAAGATAAGCCATGGTTTGACTCGATCTGTAGATCCAAACTGCGACTAATACGGAAGCTATGCAGAGAACTTAGAAAAACACCATGGAATACCACACCACGTCTAAAACTTCTTTACGAACAAAAACTCCGTCGACGAATATCACGTAAAAATCACAGAGCTCACAAGAAACATATATCTAGACCAAAACGACCCCTCATCATTTTGAAGACTTGTCAGCTTAATGAAAGAAAAGAACAGAGATAATTCTTCCGCAAATATAACAGCGAAAGAATGGCATGATCATTTCAAAAAGCTTATGGACAAAGACTATAAAGTAATTTTGATTTTGAAAAAGACTCGAAACGCGCAAACTATGATATATTAAAACTGAATTCTAACTTTACAGACAAAGAAGTATTAGATGGTATTAAAAACTACTTATGTAGATATATTCAATGCTATTTAAAAAAGCGGGTATTTATCCTGATATTTGGAGGGAAAATTTCATAACTCCACAAATTCCCTTGCAAAACTGTTCTCAAGACTAAGTTCATAATAGACTTCAAACATATCTCGAAAACAACATAATAACCTCTAGACAGATAGGTTTAGAAAAGGGTACAGAACCAGTGATCACAATTTTACTTTAAAGACGCTAGTTGATTTAATGCTCAACAGTAGATTATGCTTTGTGGACTTGCGCAAAGCGTTCGATCTTGTGGACCGAAAAGCTTTACCCTTCAAGTTAAAAAATTACAATATAACTGGTCCATTTTGCAATGTAATTGATCATATTTATAAAGAAGTTCAATTTTCTATCAAACTCCAAAATAAAATCACCCCTTCTTTCTCATCCGGTGACTTAAATAGGCTCTGGAGAAACAAAAATCATGCCTTATGTATGCAAATCATCTTGTCATCATAGCTGAAAAGGAATGTGGACTTCAAAATGCAGAACCACTTAAATGAATATTGTGAAAAGTGGAATTTAGAAAAGACAAAGATGATGATCTTCAATAAGCATGATAAGTCAGAAAGAATGCTAAAGAAAAATAAGTTTTCATGTCATGAAACAAATATAGAAATAACTAACGAATACAAATATCTAGGAATCATCTTTAAACCATCAGGCACGTTTACTCATGCAATCAAATATCTGAACAATAAAGCCCAAAAAAAAAAAAAAAAAAAAGCCGTGTTCAGCCTACGAAACATTTTCCCCAAAGACCGAATATGCTTAATACCACACTTGAAACTTTTTGATACATGTGTAAAACAGATCATTCTGTATAACTCTGAAATAAGGGGGCTCAATATCTGATAAATGAGAAAAAAAGAAAGTGAAAAATGCTATAAAACATTCCTACCAGAAGCTCTACAACTAAAGTTTCTAAAGATCCTACTATAGGAACTAATAGGTCGGCGATGAACAGCGCCGCACAGGTGGGCCAGGATGGCTCAAAATTGCGCCAGAATTCATATTCACTCAGTTTTGCTCAAATATTATGGTTAAATGATGGGTCTTAGGGTAATCATACCCGTAGAATCTAATAAAAACAATTTCAAACACCTGTGACGTCATTAAAACACCGAATTCCGATTGGCTGTCGAAAGGCATTGAGAACTGCTGTCTCTAGCCATTCGCTGTAGTTCTTCTCGATAAAATTTGCACATTTATTTTTCCCCTCCACATAACTATCTCAGTATAATGTACATAAAATCTTTTACAGATATGAATAAATAGTAATTCTTCAGGTGTAATGGAGTTATCGAAAACATGATGTAGTCTAGTCCATGCATTCTTTCCGTCCTTTTGTCATATTGTTCATAATGCCAGAAGAATGAATGAATTATTTCGAAGAGTCTTCGAAATTATTTCTGAAGATTTACAAAGAAGAGGAATACATGCAGATAGATATACAGATAGATGGATGGATGGATGGATAGATAGATAGATTGGGGGATTCAATCCAGGGTGTAAATAGATTGATGAATTAATAGATAAATAATGATGGGGGGCAGGATACTCGTATAGATAGACAGATGGATGGATAAATAGAAGGATCCCTAAAGATATGTGGATGAATAGGATAGATATAGATAGAGGAATGCATGGGCCTAATGATAGATACTACAGATGGATGAATGGATGGATAGATAGATAGATGGATGGATAGATAGATAGATAGATAGATAGATAGAAAGAACGAGGGATAGGAGTAGATAGATATGTGGATGAATGGATAGAATGATAGACAGAGAGGTAGATACGTGTAGATAGATAGATCATGGTGATGTAGATGGATGGATGAATAGATAGATAAAGAGGGATAAGTGTAGATAGATAGATAGGTGGATGAAAAGATAGAGGAAGAATGTGTATGGATAGATGAATGAGCGGTTAGCTACATAGTTAGTACAGTCATTCGTGGAAATGACCCACCAGTAATTGCAAAAGAAAATGAATATGCTAAAAGAATTAATCAGAATTTTTTTGGATTTCATACCATGTGAATAGTCGCTATACCAGTATGATTGGGGGGGGGGGGATAGTTCGCGCACATTTTAATTTTCTAAAGAAGGCAATTTTCGATCCGTAATTTCTCAATTTTTACCAAAAACCATTCTGATTTGATTGACACCAAAGACAAAGCAAGTTTTAGACTACAAATGGGCGCAAGAAGAAAACTATATTTACGAAGGATTCCCGATATATTGCGATCACAAAATTCGATGTCGTATCGCATCGCTCTGGACCTGGAAAGTTATACAAAAATAACGAGACCTAACTTCGCGCACGCCAGTTTACAAATGATTAATACAAAATAGAGATCCATAAAAGGTAAGATAATTGCATTATTAGGAAGACAAAATGCCATAGAATCATTTGATATCACATTTTACTTACAATTTTGATGGCATCTGCATCATCTCTCGAAAAGAGGAATTCTGGACCTTTGTCGGCAGGTTTTCAGAACGGACGCAAAACGATGCAAAATTTGCCGATTTTTCATTAATAATTTCACAATTCCATCCCAAATTCTGAAGAGTGGTTATTTTTCAGGGGAATTTTAGGTTGCTCTTTCCGTTAGTGCTATCAGATTTTCACAATCTTTTCTAGTTTTTGAGATGGCACTGTGCGCGAACTTTGGACCTGTGCGAAGTTATAGATCTAGGTCACACGACCATAATATCAAAATCCTTAGGCATATCCGCCTAGATGGGTATATCACACCATCTTGCAGAGGAAAGTTTTAGGCTTATAACAATTAATACAATTTCGACTTTAGAAGAGGGATTTTTCAACAACTGAAACCAGCCCTTTAATTAACCAATCTTGTTTACTTATCAATCTCGTTTACTTCTATCAGTGTTTAGGGGATATTGCTATGTAAAATTAAGAGTCATGGAAATCCGTGGAAATCTAAACGTTTCTTATAGATTTATAAAAAAACACGGATAATCAGTATTTTTTCTAGGATAATTACCCTATTATACTCAAAAAGATTACGTTTCTATCCATTTTAACCCATTCATACAGTAAAAGTGAACTATCAAGAATACGTGGGAGCAATTTTAGATCGATAACTTAAAAACTACATGTTGAAATCACTAATTTATTGAATTGGTCACTACCATGACTATTCGCACTATTATGTCGAATTTAGGCGTTTGAAGTAGGAAATTTACACCCTTACTGTACATACCGGAGTTAAACATTTTACTGAAGTATTCTTCAAAGTGATGTCTTTCAACAGGGCATGACAAAAATTTCAAAAATCAAATTACCCAAAATGACTTATGGCGCACTTTGGGTTCGCCCTGGCCCACTGTGCGCCGTCTTGGCGGAAACCGGACCATTCCCCTTGCTTAAATAAAGATGCAGTCGGGTGTTGGCATCACATAGTAACCTCCGCGGATAATAGTTTAGTAAAACAAGCTTCCTTCCAGGGCATGAACATAAACACTAATTATTGCAAACACATGAAATCCTTACTACATTCATTAGGATTTTCACATATTTGGCAAAATCACAATACATTCTCGATCAGAAGGTTAAAGAAAGCTATATTTGGCAAATTCCCGGGGCAAATCAAAAGCTAGATATAAAAAAGCCTGGAAGGACAGCCTTATAAATGATAATAACATTAACTACTCTCCAAAATTGAGAACATAATTATCAAATCCTAAAAAAAAAACAAATTATACATTGGAAAACTGCCTTTTGCTTGATATGAAGAGTATACATATATTAAAATATACTAAACATGCTAAAATCAGGATAAGTAACAGTAATCTAATGATTGAGGAAGGTCGCTACAAGAAATTACCACAAATATATAGGATATGCCTACTTTGCAATTCAGGCGTAGGGGATGAAACGCACTTCCTAATGAAATGCACCCATTTAAACGATCTTAGATCAAGACTGATGTCTAAACTCAACATGACTTTACCAGATTTTCAAAGACTAAACGAAGAAGAGAAATTTAGACTAATAATGACTACTGATGAGACAGACATAAGCACTTTAATAATCCAAGAAATCCATGCTGAAAAGTAATGACCCACAAGCAATAACAAATTGCTGACATGAGAAGTTAAACTGACGGGCCGTATCGATAAAACTAGCAAACGCCTAGCGAATGCTTTTTCTAACCTTCTGCTTGTATCTTCAGATGGGCAAATAAGTCATTACTAGCAAAAAGAAGCAGAAGCATGTTTCTTCTGAAGCATGAGCTAACATTCCTGTTCAAAATTTCCTGAAAATCAAAAGGAAAGGTTTTGTTCTTGTATACAAAGGCCTGCCACATTAGGGAATGACTGTATGAAAAGGAAAAATATTCTCTCTTCAACAAGCATTTTGCTTGCTTTTTTGCAAACTCCTCTGCAGGTAGCTTACGCTTTTTCTTGCAAAAACATGATGTAAATTACCAGTCTTTATTTTGAAAATTCAAATTGCCCTCACTTCCGATTTAAGACCATTAGTAAGCCGATATATGTATTCATCTTCACTCTGAAAGGCTTGTTATAAAATTGAATATTAAAACCAGTTTGGTTACATTTAAAGACGCTCAGTCGTGGGCTTTCATGGGGAATTTGACACCATGGGTGCTTACCCAGTAACAGGTGTTGTCATCACTATGAGTTTCATGACCAACAAATCTTATGTAACATTTGTAATGCTCTGTATCTTCCACCCTTTGTCCCATTATGGCAAAGTCATTATCTCACTTTCCCTGGCCCGAGAATGCCCGAAGCAGGCCGAAGAATGTTTATGGTGGGACAGCTTGTTTTGCTGTGCTCCAGAATGTAGCTCTATTACAGGTATTTCCAGTGCTTTTCACAAAGTCTGGTGTCAGCAAATTATGATCCATTCCCCATGAAAGCTTACGAATGAATGTCTTTAAAAGCAGTAGATCAAATCGTTTTCTGCATCAAATTTGGAAAGTGAGCGAGGAGTAAAGCTTTCGACAAGGCTTACGCATCGGAGCACAAATCTCCTTTGTACTATTTTCCAGAAGGCATCTTGATCTGAAGTTGGATTGCATAACCTGTTTAAAACTTTCAAACAATATCATGAATATACCACCTGTCAAACAACGCATTTATAACGCGTCAATTTCAAATAAGAGAGAATTTTGTTAAAATTTGCACAAACAATCTCATGACAACAATGTTTGCGCTAACTTTTTAGGAATTCGATTGGTGTGTTGTTGTTTTTTCAGCCAGGCAGCAAACCAAAATGTGTCCTGCCTCGGCGACATTGTTTTGTCGCCCCATACCCATAGACTTGTGCACAAAAATGTAGCGGCACAGTGTGGCGGCACAAAGTCGCATCATATCTGAACGCACCTTAAATAGTTTTAAAGCCCTCACCGAAGGAGAGTAAATGTTATATACTGCAATGCAAAGATTAGAAGTGTATTTCTACCAGTTAACTTAACATGCCTTTCGTCTCGGGCTCGTTATTCCACTATTCATAAGAAGGGTGTTTTTGTTAGGTCGAGCAAGTCAAAATGTTTACGCAGCAAACACAGTATCTTATGCAAGGTACATAATATCAGTTGAATGTAATCACTCGTGGTCAATATGATTGTGTATGAATTTGAATACATTTTTAAAATAGCAATAACTGAAAGAGCCAAGAACCGATGACACTCTACTGTCAGATGGAGTCTGCCCTGTGAATAATTTCCCAGTTCTTTTTCTTTTAAACCCGTTTATGACGATCCATCGACATCTTCTGCATTACCACTGATAACAATTTCGAAAAATTCTCCCTGTTCTAACTCTCTATAGATCTCCTTTTCTCTAATTTTCCTTCCAATATGATTCTCTCTCTTTCTCTCTCTCTTGTATATCCATCTTATAGCATTATCTTTCTATAATGGCATTTCCTTCTCCCCCCCCCCCCCCCCATAAATCTGAATTCACTCTAAGTTGTGCTAAGCCTACAATGTTTTTCAGGCAAATTGTCTGCACCTTGTTACAGTGATATTCTTTAATTGTTATCATTTTTATCATCATCGATCCCAGTACAAGAAAGCGAGCATCATGTATCTATGTCATACATCTAAAATACAGTCGAATATCAGTGGCACAAGAAAGATTGATATTGCATAACATTAAACATGTCTACAAAAGAATTTCTTCAAAGAAATCAATCAAACTTTCCTAGTAGTTTGAATAAGTTTTTTATCGTTGTAATCACATGAAAGAACTAAAGTTTATCTTTCAGAATGGATGTATTGTTTGATATGAATGAACGAAACTTTGTCCTCAAAAACAAAACAACAAACAAACAAAAAAAAACACAAAAATCTGCGGAATGAATATATTTCTATGTGTAACATCATAAGAAAATATTAAGGGATAGGCAAGAATTGATTACAATGAAAATGGATTTTTAAATAATGATTGCATTAGAAAATAAAAGAAGAAAATGGATATTCTACCCAGATTACTCACCATTCTCCTCCTTTATGTCTGTCTGAAATGGATGCACGATATTAACAATCAAAGAGCTCTTTGTTCTGTTTTGACGAACTAACACTACTCTCTGTCTGAAGAGTGGCAAAGGTTTTATTTTCGAGTTTTAGCAAGGTGACTATCAGTGCGTAGAGGAAACTAAACGGAAACGCTAAATAAAGCAATATCGAGTTTTCTTCCAACAGTGTCCAAAACTTTTAAAATGTGAATGGTAGAGTCGAATATGACAGAATTACTGGAGAACGTTCGGTGAGAAATGTCGCTAAGAATTGTTGACTTCTCCGAGTAACGATCCGAAGTGAGAAGCACTGCAGCAAGCAGCTCAATTTGTGCAGTTGCTTCCCAATGCCGGTAGATAAGTTACCTTACCCATACGAGCAACATCAATGATACAATTCGTTGCCATGGAAACTTTAGGGGGAAGACAGCACGCGAAAACCAATAATTGGCTGAAGATCAGGGCGAGGCACTTAATTGGTTGATGAAAATGATCCCACCATGGAGACAGATTGTCGAACTGCCACCCATCTATGAATATTCATGCCAAACTTGAAAAATGATAATAGCTGTTGCTGTGTCGCATATCATAGTAATAAACATGTTAGTAATAATTTCAAATCAATTTTAACGCCCATCTTGATGCTTGACGCTTGACACGCATGACTGCTATGAGCCACGATAACTCGAGGTCTCGAAATGGATGCGGGTAATTTTCACTTCATCACGTGTGCTTCTTTCTTTTTCGTCTGCTCCATTAATCCTGATATTAGGAAAGTTCATGATGAAAAAGCAAAATTAGGTTAACAGTGCTGTGCATTCATTCTCTGCACCATGTAGGTATAATACATCCAGCCATAAGCTCATCAGACATGTCAGAGTGCGTTTCAAAAAAACCACCTATAAGAAACTGGCAAAGATCAAGACTTAGAAAACATTTTAAAGCCGAGTCTGAAGGTTACTCCTTTCAAGATCAATTTGAAAATCCCCCCCCCCCCACCTCCCCGCAATTGTTTATCGGCTTCCGAAACTTATAAACGTTCAAAAAGTTTCCTGCTCCAGCGACATAGTTTCTATCGCTGTATGTGGACAAGACTACATGATATTGTTGTGGGCATAAAGTGTAGAAATTACATTTTAATAATTCATACAGATCCGATGAGCAATAGCCGCTCGCTTATTTTTCATATTCTACCGACTGATCACGTCCTGACAACATAACATCGATAAACAACTACTTATCCTAATTGATTTAGAATTGAGCTTATACCGTTAACGACACTTTCTATGGCGATAATTCAATTTAATATACACTACTTGAACTTTAAAAGCTAAATTCTGGAAGAGAAAACCTGACCTGCGTGCAGGAAATACATAGACCACCGTTTGAACAGCTGGTTTGCATCCTCCGCCTTCCTCCTCCTCGAAAAAAAAATGAAGAAAAAGAAAAAGAAACAATCCTGTTGCAAGATGCGATCTCTAATCCACCTTTTGCTTTGGATGGAAGGGAATAGAAGCATATCATCAGTCTGTCTGTTTGTTGTTTATTATGGATAGTCTTTTTCATTATTTATTAATTTTTAGGGGTCCGGTTTATAAATTAAGAATTACAGGCCATGATCACAAAAGCAATGTTGATTTACAATTTTTGTTGTTGTTGATGTTGTTGTTGTTTTTGTTGTTGTTTATTTTGGTTTTCTTTTTGGTCTGGTTTTACATTTACAGGTATAATAATATAAGATAGGGCAAGTCAAGCTAAAACAGAAATTACCAATACATCACAATTTTTTACATCGTGAATGAACTATAAAGTATGTTTTCTTTTATGTTATGCTATATGCAAACTATGGGTGTATATCCCGGGGTGAATGGGTGATACATCCCCCAATATTTCAGGCGGGTGTGACCTGTATTATCATTCCCCAATCCTTCATTGTCAAAAGATTCCATGATAAAGTAATGAATGATGATGGAGAGGAGGAGGAAGATGATAATGATGATGATGATGATGATGATGATGATGATGACAGTGATGATATGAATAACATCGACATTGTCATTTTCCTGTTTGATTTTCATAATGCTTGTCTTGTATAAATTGCTAAATTTGGAAAAATAGATGACCATAACTATACAGAGTAATGATGAAAAAATGAAAATAAATATATGGAATTGAGCCGATAGTAATTCCCATAAAAACGCTCTCAAATGCTCCGAAATATGATTATTAATCATGTTAATGAGGGTAATTTTGAAAGTTCCTACCCTTCCCCCGCTCGGTCACTTTGCTCCTTCGGAAAGGATGTTCGGCCCCAACGACAAACGAATACAACCGACAACCAATAATGCAAATCATATCCAGTATAAGATCCAGGATCTTTTCGATTAAGATCCAGGATCTTTTCGATTTAGATCTGGTAAGCTTCGTGTGTGTGTGGGGGGGGGGGGGGGTATGTGTGGTGTGTTTGTATATTTGTTATGTAATGATTTATTTTGAACGAATCTCTAATAAAACATATGGAAAAAATATGGAAAAATATGGAAAGGAAAAAATATATCTATGAGAGAAGTCCGATACTTTGCACTAGTTTCTCGTTTTATTTCTTTGTTTATCCATCTTTTTATTTCAATAAATTGAGGACAAGGTAAGACGAAGATCTGAAAAATATACACTCTAAACAAAATAAGTTTAAAATGACTGGATTATGGGTCAGCTGGGTGCAACTAATATAATTTATGTAATCATGAAAGTTACTATATTCTAGTCAGAAATGACTATAAATTCTAGTCAAAATACGACTAGAAAATGTCACACATGATTAAAATATTGTTCTTAAAAATGACCAGGTATTTTGGATACACCCAGCTGACCCTTTCATCTAGTCATGTGTGACATTTTCTAGTCGTATTTGACTAGAACTTATAGTCATTTCTGACTAGAATATAGTAACGTCTAATCCATTTTGGAAACTGGAAAGGTGCCTTTTGCCTTTTCAGAGCTGGTCGAACTCACTTTTGATAATATAGCTTGTAAGCCTATTTGGAATAACCCCAAGGTGAAAATGAATAATGATACAATGCATGTTTAAGTTTTTGTGTATGAAAGGAATACGCTTTTTTAATGACATTTTGAGCAATGACTCATCTTTTGTATCAAAAATGATTGTGTTGATATTTAATAAAGCAGATAGCAAATAATTTTTTTTTTTTAAATAACTGATTTGGTTTAAGAGTGTACCAGCTCTCCGTATAAACTGCTAAATTCAAGGGTTAAATGAGTAGCTCCTTCTGAAAAGTACCATGGTACCCACGGTACTTTGACAAAATAACCCATCAAATCGTGCAAAGGACCATTAATTACCATGGCCACTATGGCGTTAAGTTTCTTCACCAAAATTACAATTTGTTTTCAGTGGTTTGGTTGTTTACTAGACTGCATGCTCGTAAGTATAAGCATCCAGAGGATACGGCTTTCATTGGAGCTGCTAATGATTGCTCATGCCTTGCCAAGGGACACTCGTGCGTCGACCGTGGGCGTCAATCGGGGGAGACAGGACCCCCCCCCCCTCAAAAAAAATGTGTGGGGGACACAACAGGACATGTCCCCCTAGAAAGCCGAGGACTTGTGCGTGTGTGTGTGTGTGTGTGTGTGTGTGTGTGCTCGCGCTAGGGGTTGTTTTGTTGTTGTGGGTTTTTTTGGGGGGGGGGGGTTACCCAATACAGAGAAAATTTTACCCATTTCCCCCTTATTTTTTTCCTTTCATTTATTCTCTTCCTTAGAATGTAATGAGGTATCCTATTAAGCAGACGAGCTTCCTATCATTTTTCTCTGTAAGAAGACTATCAATACTCTGCGTTTTAAAGCCATCATGCTTTCATTTAGAATAGGTGATGGGAGGGGCCTCGAAACTTGCCTGTCTGTTTAGGGGATAGGGTAGATCGTTTTTTCTACATTTGGATGTTGGGCAGGGGTAGGATATGGGAGGGTGGGCTTGTCTGCGTGTGTGAGGGTGTATGTTTAGTGTGTTGGATACTGCCTTCATTCCTGCTGTTCTTTAATCAGGTTGAGGTTTATTCATAGAATGGGTCATAATTATATGTAGCTTGTGCTGTTACGGGTCATTGATTACTATTAATGCTTTTTTTTTCTTTCTTCATTTTGCATTTCCTATCTCTCTCCAGGCGTGTATGTATGGCATAGGTATACGTTTAAAAGTTTTGTTTGTGTAAAGCTCACTTGATATGGAGGGTTTGAATTTTATATCATTAAATGTAAGATTTATGAGGGATAGAAGTAAAAGGAACACAATTTTTGGATGGGTCAGGATGAGGAAAGGGGATGTAGTTTTGTTGCAGGAAACTTACAGTACCTACGACGTTGAGAGGGAGTGGCGAAGGGAATGGGAAGGGCAGATGATTTTTAGCCATGGGTCAAATCATATCAAAGGCGTTCTTATTCTTTTTAAACCAGGAATAAATTTTAAAATTGATCAGGTAGTCAAAGATGATGGTGGACGTTTCGTGCTTTTGAAAGGGGATTTATTAGGGTACAAATTGTTGTTGGGAAATGTTTATCTTCCAACTAGAGATAAAGTACATCAACAATTAATTTTTGGAGAATTTGGACAAGTGTCTCTCAAACTTATACTCTCAAAATTATTCGCTTATTTTAGGGGGAGATTTTAACGTAATATTTAATAAAGACCTAGATTAGATGGGGATTAGTGTGAATGCTAAAACAAATTTCGTGAACCAGCTAGAGATTTTTATAAGTAAACTTGAATTAATTGATATATGGAGGAAACAGAATCCAACAACAAAGAAATTTACTTTTAGACAGAATACTCCTCTTGTGCAAAGTCGTCTTGACTACTGGTTTATTTCAAAAAGTTTAGAGGGTAAGATAAGTGCATGTGACATTATTACTTCAATAGCTCCTGATCATTAAGCAATTCTTTTAGAACTGAAACCTTT
>JAPZVO010000051.1:92698-129153 GCA_029962745.1 Echinometra lucunter | reverse complement strand
CTATCTCCTTTGATTTAATGGTAAAAATGATTATTATATTCAACTTGTTTCCTCATTATTGTTATCAAAGGAATCACTTCTTAGTGTCCCAATACCGATGGCAAGGAATATGTCTTTTTCCCCTTTGAATTGTTTTGGTATTCCTGTTCGTCGTATTATAGTACTACATACTTATAATTCCACTAGATAAAAAATAATAAATATTTGATTTGTGTTGATCATTCAACTTTCAGTATAAATCCAGAGTGTCCACAAAATATTTGGATGAGTAAACTTCCCATCTAGCATTTATTATACCACTGTTAAAGTTTGAAGGGGGATAAACTGCATAGAAATAAGCGTACGGTCAGTCGTTGCAAATCTTGCGTATCGAACTACTGCCTCATTTATTGGCAGTGCTCATGAAATTTGGCAAACACGTAGGGCTTGTGGTGAAGATGTACAAGACATATTTTTGGAATATGTCGGAAACCGTGTTGCCATGGAAACGGCATATAGTAATGAATCAGGGAGAAATATTGTGTATCGAGCCACTTCCTCATTTTTATAGCAATGTTTGGGAAATTTAGCACATATATTCGGCTGGGCGTATTAATCACCTTCACTGATATTTCCCCGGGATATTTCTGAAATGATTAACATTAATAAAAAGAACACACATTCTTTCTTAGATGACAAACATCATTAAAATACATGCTTACAAAGGGCAGTTTTTTGGAAGGAAAATTTTATGACTTTTGGTCCTTTATGATTTATGTAAGCCTAAAATACAACATTTTCGGAGCTCATTGTTACTCTGATTTGTATTCAGTCACACATCCCAGAGCATGCAGAGCGGCTGATACCACGGAGTCGAAATTCCTCAATGATTATTCTTTTAACGTTTGACTGGGCGATATTGCCTTTGAAAGCGTATCCTGAAACATAGACTGATCCATTTGTTGATTTTGGCTCTTTTCTCTCTCTCTCTCTCTCTCTAAGGAAGGGTAATTTGCCCCTTCCATTGATGTTAAGTATTAATATGATTGAGCTACAGGCAAGTCGGAAAGTATAATCCGTTAATTGATGCTGAACACCCTTTATATTAATGTAGATATCGTAATAACATATTCTGATTCAATTCATTAGATGACATGTTTTGTGAAGTTATTGTTAATCTTCATGTTGTTTTTCAAGATATAAATTCTTTACTCACCTTAAGTCAGTATCTTTGATTCTTATGTATAATTGAGAAAATCTATTCACATTTTTTTTTTTTTTTTTTTTTTTTTTTTTTGGGGGGGGGGCATATCCTGTAAAGGCCTTCTAGCCTGGTAGAAATTCCCGTAGAAACCATTAGAGGTAAACCATTAGAATCTTGCACTGGATTCTACCGGTACAATTTCTACTTGTTTTAATATGCCAGGTTTATAGACTCCACTAGAAGGCTATATAGAAGGAAATTCAACTGGTTTCAATATGGAAAGTGAATAGATTTCAGTAGAAAACCAGATTTTTGTTGTGCTACTGACCACTGCAGTAAACAATATGTTAGGCTTATTATGAGTATTCATAAAAGAGCTTTCTGCCTCCAGGAGAAATGTTTGCTAATCTGTTGCTTCATTGGAATGAGAGTAACATATATTTTTGCTAATAAAATAATTATGATTTCTCTTTGTATTTTTTCTTTCAATTTCTCTTAACCTTATGAGTGAAATCTGATGCTGATGTGGCTTTTGTTAGTGTTGTTGCTGTTGTAGGTGATGATGATGAGGATGATGGTGGGGGCACAAAATCATGATATGAAGTTGCTTGTAATTTAGGTGTGATTACAGCCATACAGGGGAAGGAGGCACTGTCCAAAAATTCACTGACTAGCCAAAGCAAAAAAAAAAAAAAAAAAGAAATAGTGTTGATGATGATGGTAATGATGATGATGATGAGGTCGAGGATGATGCTTTTGGCCCAAGATCATATGAAGTTGCTTTGCAATTGATGGGAGGGGGGGGGGCTGTCCAAAAATTTACTGGCTAGCAAAAGGAAAAAAGAGGTAGTGTTGATGATGATGATGATGTTGAGGTCGAGAATGATGAGTTCGGCCCAAGATCATATGAAGTTGCTTTGTAATTGATTGGGGGGGGGGGGGGGGGACTCTGTGTTTAAAAAAATACTGACTAGTCAAAGAAAAAAAAAAGCATTGCTGATGAGGTTGAAGATGATACAGGTAAAAGATCAAATGAAGTTGCTTTGTGATTGAGGTGTGACTGTAGTCATATGCGCGGGGGGGGGGGGGGGGAGGGGTCACTGTCCAAAAATCCAGGGACTAGCAAAAGAAAAATTGTGCAAGGCCATATGAAGTTACTTTGTAATTTAGGTATGATTGCATAGCATAAAGGACGGGGCACTGTCCTAAAATTCACATACTAGTAAGTGAAAAAAAAAAATGCTCAGCATTTATGGGGAAAGGGGCATACTCCTTAATTTTTACAGAAAGGACAAAATCTTTGGGTCAAATTCTTTACGGAGCATACATCCCATCCCAAAATGGCAACGAGCAAAAATTATGTTCGGCAGAGATTGGTTTGCTGTAGTTACTCGACCTCTTGTGCACCTACCCGCCAATTAATCCAAGATGAAATGGGAAAACTCCCCTAGATGGTCGATCTCTTGACATATTCAACTCGTAAACCTGGATCTTTCTTGGTTGCTGGACCATAGCCTCTTCGTTTGCGGCTGCCATATCATTTTTCCCTTTGCTGAACCAGATCAATAGGAGGAGTCTTGTTTCTATGGTTACTTTGCAAAATGTGAGCCGTGATGCGTGCGCATCACGGCAACCGTATACCGGACCGTATACCGTATTGACAACCGTACGGTTTTCCGTTCCGGTCATTTAACCGTAACCCGTACCGTAGACCGGACCGGATTCGGTGTGCCGAGGCCTTTAGGCCGTTCGCACCCTTATCCTTCTTCTTCTTATCTGCTATCATTTGTTCAACATGTCCCTTGTCAAGCCCAGCCTTGCCTCCCTAGGGTATCAAGCACCTTTTCTTTAACGCTTTTTGGGCCGATTCTCGTTGAATATCATTATATCCTCCATTTTAAACGATTCCTTACTTTCAGCTAAATGTTCCCCTAAAGTCTTGACGATTTTCAACTATAAAACTACTCCCCCTGCAACATAAATGAACAGGGCTCCACAACAACCAGTCTAACCCAGAAAATATCATCAGGACTTATTCGTCTACTCGTTTCTAAATTCTATGCGACAGAAATAGTATTCGATTTCTAAAATAAACTTTAATAAACCATTGTCCATTCAGCCTCCAACTGAAAATCTAGAATGAGCACACGAGTACATGTTTGTGTACATGTATGTACTTTCGCCTAGGGAAGAGTATAAATCTTGGTATTTCTTAGCTGTATAGATGTGGCCCAAAGTAATGGAATATTCTATTTTTCATAATGGAAATCGAACGGTGCGTCATACGATCTATCTGTTACTTTCATTCTGAGAAACAGCTCGAAGGCTGACCAATTCAGCTTAATGAACTCATTCCTCCGTCCAAATGGAAGGATTGAACATTTCTTATTTAGGTGGTCTGTCATCTTTGACACATCACCTTCTAATTTCGTCATAATTTTCTTTCTTTATTATTAGGTGGTCTATCATCTTTGACAGATCACCTTTTAAGTTCGTTAAAATTTTCTTTATTCTTATTATTTTTAGGTGATCTGTCATCTTTGACAGATCACCTCTTAATTTCGTCAGAATTTTCTTTCTTTATTAGGTGGTCTGTCATCTTTGACAGATCACCTTTTTTTTCAAGATATATCTTTATTCAATTCTTTCTCTGACTTTGCAACATAACAGAAAATATACATATTCATATAAACAATAGAACCAAATAAACATAATCATGCTCATAATAATATAAAGGACATAATGTCATAATACAAGTTTACAGCAAAATAATATTCTTATCAAAGGAAATGAATTTATTATTCTTAACATATATGTACTGTTCAAGAGAGCGAAAATATCTTAACATGCTTTTAAAGGAGTTAACTGACAATACATTATTTTTGCATTTGGAGGAAAATATATAATATTTGGCATATAAGATGACAAAATTAAATTGAATTGCAGCATTTCCATAAAATCCAAACAGAAAATTGTTTTTACTCAGGATAACTTTATCATCTAAGATGAAATGTTGGACGTCCACAATAAACCTTTTGATGATTGGGCAGTCCCAAAATAAATGTTCTATACTTTCTTCAGATTTATAACAAAATGAACATAAATCAGAATTCGAAATGTTTAATGTCTTAAGATACTTATTTACACCAAGTATACGGTGAATTAACTTAAACTGAAAATAACGGACATGTGTTGATAAACATGCCCTGATAGGAACCATAAATATTTTCGCCCAGTCTAAGTTGGGAGTATTCATAAGACAATTCCATTTATCTACTGATTTAGGGGGTTTAAAAAAATTTTCAACTCTTAATCTATGAATATACCGACAGACTTTCGTCACCTTCATTACATTTTTAATCATTGTCTCTTGAGATGTTAGGAAACCTTCTTCACTTTCAGGGATATTTTTTTCCAATTAAGGGGAATAGCTGTTTTAACAGAATAAAATTCTACAAAATTGCATTCAAATTTGTATTTCTTTTTGAATTCGAAAAAAGTTCAAAACATTACCATTTCCATCAAGAAGGTCTGATAGTGTTACTATACCTTTGTCGTACCACGACTTTATAAACAAAACTTTGTCATTAACACGAATCAGAGTGTTATTCCATATACTTTGTTGTCTGCAGTGAGAAATATTAATTTGGGTATTAAGCGTTAAGGAGGCCCAAGCCTGGGCAACTTCCCGGATGAAAATGTTTTTTATTGAAGATATACTAGCATCATCATTATTAATATTACTGTACCAGAAAAGATTTCCTCCAAATGGAGGAAAACATAAAAGAATCACCTTCTATGTTCGTTAAAATTTTCTTTATTCTTATTATTTTTAGGTGGTCTGTCATCTTTGACAGATCACCTCTAAATTTCGTCAGAATTGTCTTTCTTTATTAGGTGGTCTGTCATCTTTGACAGATCACCTTTTGATTTCGTCAAAATTTTCTTTATTTATTAGGTGGTCTATCATCTTTGACAGATCACCTTTTGATTTCGTCAAATTTATCTTTCTTTATTATTAGGTGGTCTGTCATCTTTGACAGATCACCTCTTAATTTCGTCAGAATTTTCTTTCTTTCTTTCTTTTTCTTTATTCTAAGCACTTTTTTGTGCACTCGAAATCTCAGAATCGGCTGGTTCAAATTGAATGAAATTTTGGTCAGTTATCAATCGTCACAAGATCTTGCCGTTCCAATTATTTTCATGTTCATCGGGTCATGGTGACGTCATCCAGGCGCCATTTTGTGAAAATCACCTTAGAGTCATATTTTCATAACGGATGGTCATTTCTCATGCATGTTTGGCACGATTAAAGTTAATTTTAATCCAATACATTTCAGATAGCCAGACGCGCGCCAGCGCGCGCAAAAAAAATTAAAAATGCTCAGAATCGACTCATATTCATTTTCCACACGTTTCAGGCCATTTAAAGCAGTTCAAAGATTTGCGCGCGTACGCGTCCGCGCGCGCGTCATGCGCGCGCAAGTCCTAAATGACGTAAAAACGCCGTTTTTCACTTGATTCGCATTTCTGATACTTTCCTTAACAAGTTTCATCAACTTAGAAACAATTTCAATTAACCATAAGGTCGCACGCGCGCGCCAAAGTTTAAAATCCGTGCGCGCGTCTATGGGGAAAATAATGTAAAAACACGAAAAAACATGTCCCTTTAAAATCCGCTATAGCTCCTCAGAATGCATGGATACCCCTAATTTTTTTTACATATTCTGAAAGCTTATGCGTTGTAGATGTGGATCCATCACAAAAATTTATCTTATCGATGTAATGAGGTCATCCTATTCTTAGGTGAACTCAAAATTTTGATTTTGAATGTTTGATGTTATATTTTTTGCCTTTAACCGAGACTATCTCGCTTATTATTCATCAATTTTCGCCGAGATTTCGATATGTTGTAGCTGAGGCAATTGTCTACAATTATTGTATCATTGTTACTCATTTTTTTAATGTCATCATGGTGTAAATTCACGATTAAAAGTACAATGTCAATTTTTCTCATTTTACGTGTATTCTTTATGGGACATGACCTTTACGTAATTCTCGATTCTACATTCTCGTCTTCTCTTCTTTGATCAACATCTCCCTTATTTCTGCTTGAATTTCGCCCATCTTTAAGTATGTTGCAGCTGAGAAAATTATCTATCTTATGCATTGATATGTTTTTTAAGCAAATGTCGAAAACATGTCGAAATTTTGACTGGAAAACCTGAAATTAGAATTCCGTTTTGAATCTACGTGTTATCTCTATGAGCTGTTATGCAGGTATACCTTCAAAGCACTTGCCTCATATTCTCAAGGTCCCTGGTTCGAGTCCCGGAGGGAAGGGGGCATTTTTTTCCTTTTGCTTTCCTTTTACATGTTATATTACTATCCTCTCTCTAATTACATATAGAGTCACAGTCAATGAAATAAACTGCTGATTTTGGACCGTTATGACAATTGCATTGCAGTGCACAGTAGTTCATGTACAACCCTATAGAAAATCTGATTAGTTAAGGTGAATTAAAGCTTTGGATCATCTTTTAAGTATTCTGCGATATGTCAAATCATCCAATTTCTATGACGTTAGTCACCTATCGAGACGTAAAAATTTTATCAAAAGTCTTATCAACGAATTTATCACAATCCAAGTCGAAACCTAAAAGATGCCGACAGACCACCTAATTCGTCATGTGACGAATTCAAATGTCTCGTCTTAATCTTATTCTTTGATAGCACCGAGAAAAGACAAGTCTACGGTAGACCTGTAGGTCTACCGTGGAGTATAGTAAACGTCAGGCGTATTTTTCCACTGACGCTCTCTCCGAACCTGAGTCATTTATGCGTACATGCAACTGCTTCACGAATCAGCATCACCCCCGCCCTAATCAAAGGGGAATTATTCGTACCGCATTTCACACCGAGTCATGCCATACCCCTCCCCACAACTACTTCAAGGGTCTAGGCCTTCATGAGCTAGCAACTCTAGCCAACTGTGGCCGGACACTCTCTCATTAATAAGGAAACTGAAACCTCATAAAACTTGCCCTTCAAATGATCACAAGATATTCGTTGACTTCCACCGGTCACCACCAATATTTAGGTTTTAAATGATATCAATTGCCAATCATATTTCTGAAACGATTTGTGAATATTCCAGGCCAGGTCTTATCCATAACGTTAGGCCTAACACCAGATCTAGTAATAGATCAAACTCGGTAACTGCTTTACTTTTTAGTCGATTTTGCCCGGATGGGCTAACTCGCCCAGCCTATCGGGACATGAATAATATTTGGTAAACACTAGACTGTACCCTTTGGTTCGACTCACCGTATCATTCATGACATTGTAATTCCTCACCAGTCCAGCTCGAGGCTATCTCTCATATTTATGGTATGGAAGGCAGGGTCGACGCCGTATAGTCGTACTAGGCCTCTTCATCTGATCACGCTGCTCGGGAATTCCACCCGTCCCCACACTGACCCACTGTTCAGCCTCCCCCTGCCTGTCGATTCTGGTTGTGAAGACTACAACACTAATTTGAACCAAGAATCCCTGAACTTGTAGTTGTAGCCAGAAGCTGCTCCCTGACTAACAAATGAGCACAAATCGCACTGTTCATTTAAATAATTCACAGCTTTGTGACATCTCTCTTACATGACACTGACAAAGTTGAACTTGGTCTTGGTCTGCAGACCTTCGCTAGCCTAGATCTAACTATTAGACCTAGATCTATAGAATACACCGACCCAAGGGAGTGTCATTTCGCTGCAAAATTATCACAACTGTCTTAACGTTACAACTTCAATCAGCAATCTAACTATCAATGACAAGTTCACGAAGATCCATTTCGTATTCTGTAGGTATTCCACGTTTATTCCACCCCCCCCCCCGGGGGGGGGGGGGTCACTCTCCACATGGCCTGCTACCCACCCGTGTCCGACAACCTCAGAAATGCATCCTAAATGGCGTAACCCATTAACCAAATTTGCAACCCTAAACGGCGTAACCCATGAGAAAAGCCACCCTAAGTGGCGTGAACAGGGAAATCCCCTAATTTGATACCCTAAGTGGCGTAAACAGTGAAATCGATTAACTTGATACCTAAAGGCCCTATCTCACCAACAGAGACGTCTCTCGCGTCAAGTTTCAAAATAATGATAATGGAGCGTTTGCAGGATCATGCACTTGACTTGGATCAAGAGGAATGTCAGCACGCGTTCAGTCACGCGGTTTCTAAAGTGGGTCAAACATCTTCATGTAGAGTCGTAGAGACGTCTCTGCAACGTCTCATCAGTCTTTCTGGTCTCCTCCTGGTCTCCGCGACGTCTCTGAGATGGCTCAGAGACGTCTCGGAGATATCGCAGAGACGTCTTGGAGATATCACAGAGACGCGCCTCAGCAGTCGTGGATATAATTAGTCTCCGCAACTAATGGAGACGTCTCTGAATTGTGTACTCTTGGAAGTACTAACTCCTGGTCAAGAGAGTCCCTCATTTTGCTGACAGTAACGTTACTGTGTTGAAAAATACATGAAGTCTGAGAAAAAATTTTACTCATATGTTTTTGCACCTATCAATCATTTGTGGTTAATTAAATAATTCATTAAACTGAAATATACTAGTCTATTCATTCAAAAATGCAATTTTTGTTTTTGCATTGAATTTTACACAAAGACAAGTCAAGCTATCACTCCTGTGAGCGGGTCAATCAAGGACAGGATAGATGTACATGTAAGTAACGCTAGGCCACTACTGACTTGAATTGAAAAACACAACACAATTAACAGTATATGGGGCTAGCCTCTAGGAATAACAACACGAACGAAAACCAGTGAAACAAGTAACGAGTAAAACTTTTTCTCAGACTTAATTTATTTACTCATCAATAAGCAGCTCTTCTATGGTAATAAAATTTCCATCAAATGAAACTCACGATGCCATAATAATGTGTTTTGAGACGTTTGGAAAATGCTAGATATAAAAGAGAAATTGTGGCACTTGAGAGTACTTTTAAGTGTTTCCGGTGTCTGTGGCCTGCTTCCAACGAGGGCACTGTTGCTTAATCCATTTTTTTATATCGATGGTGCAAATGCATGCCGTAGTCGCTTCAAACAGGCACGGTTGCATTAGCATCGATGATTACCATAGTCATAGCATTATGGGCATGTGGGTAACGAGTGCTGCCTAGTATAGAGCCGTGTGTAAGAGACTAGCTAGGGGGATCTGCTGTACGGAGGGGTCACTCTCATAAGTGTTGGCCGCGACGGCGTGAGCGAGGATTATTTAGTATCCCTTAATCACGCCCTTCATGGTGTTAATGGCGTATAGGTCTGCTCAAATTTGCCCAAATTTGCAACCCTAAATGGCGCAGATTAAATTTGCACCCCTAAATGGCGTAATCTGCATAACCAAATTAACAACCCTAAATGGCGTGAAGAGAGAGAAAAGGCTACCCTAAGAGGCAATTTACCAGAGAATGGTGCTGAAAAAGCAACCCTTTTTGCCAAAGACGTCGACGACGCATGAGTGCCTGAAACGGAACCCTTTTCGACGCTTTTTCTGGACGCGGGTGCGTAGCAGGCCATGTGGAGAGTGAGCCCTCCCCCCTCCCCCCCCCCCCCCCCCCCCCGGGATTCCACCTTGATTTTTTTTTTTTTTTTTTTTTTGACTCTCTTGCTCCGACAGAAAGCCACGAGAGAATGACACAATTTCCATAACCGTATGTTTGCCCTCCGAGTGCAAAAGTGGCGTGCGTTCGATTACGCGCCACCAAAAAGCGCGCCTTTCCTGGAGGCGCCACCTCCCTACGGGAGATGTAAACAATCTTATTGTTTCGTCATAATGGTCTGCAAAGGCCAAAAAACAAAACACAAACAGGGTATCAGGCGTGTATAAATCTTTCGGAAATCCTTATGCAACTCTTTAAAATTTATTATTTCCAAAAACAAAACATTGTTATTATATCAACAAATCAAGATTAACTGGAAACCGCCAGTATGCTGTCTGTATAATCATAGTTACTCTTGATGGATTTTTTTTCTCTCTGTGTTTAATTGAAACATTGAAAAATGTCAGTTCTTCTGTATTATTTCCTAAGTCTAAGGAGAACTACATTATCAATTCATTCATTGAATAAAAGTATGCAAAGTTCTAATTATTGAACGGAATAGAGTTGTCTGCAGGCCTCAAAGGGATTCATTTGTCTAAATCAAATATTCAATGCTCCCTCCCCCGCAATAAGACTGGGGGACATTTTTCGAATCATGTGGTAAACAAGAAATATACAAATAAGTGGTTAATTTGTCCAAAAAAAAAAAAAGCCTAGAAAATTATAATTAATCTCCTTAACAAAGTTCAAGGTGGATTTGGGGGTAAGATTAAACTAGCAAGGCTCTAAGTCTTAACCAAATATTCTCATATTTGTTCAATGATTCGCTTCGTTTCTGTTTTATGTATTTCGACCATAAGTAAAGCTTCTTTCATGAGATGTGATCAGTTATTTTTAAAATCAAAACATTTTTCTGATATCAACAAATAAAGATGGACTGCGAATCAGCCAGCTTGCTTAAATTATTAATGCTGAATTTGATAGATACTTTCTGCGTTAAATTGATACTTCCGATAAAGTCAGTTAGATGCATCATTAAAGTTGGATGAGAACTGCGTAATTAATGTATTCAAAAACTGAAAGCATGCAAAGGTCAAATTACTCCACGAAATAGATTTTCCTGCATGCCTCATACGGATTCATTTGTTTAGATTTAAATTTTAATGCTGTTTTCCTAGTAATAAAAACTTGGAACATTTATAGAATTATTTTCTTACCAATAAACGCACAGCTATGTGGTTAATTCGACAAAACAGAGAAAGCCTTGAAAATTCCTAATTATATCCTTACCAAAGGTCAAGGCAGGTTTTGGGGTAAGATTGAACTTGTATGGCTTTAGTCTAAGCCTTAAACAATATTCTCATATTTGTTTAATGATTTGTTTCATTTCTGTTTCATCTCTTTCGGCCATATGACCATAGCACGTAAGTAAAGCTTCATTCATTATTTCTAAAATCAAAACATTGTTACTATATCAACAAATCAAGATGGACTGGAAACCGCCAGTCTGCTGTATGTAAATTCGAAGTTACACTTGATGGTTTTTTTCTCTCTGTGTTTAATTGATACATTAAAAAATGTCAGTTCTTCTGCATTATTTCCTAAGTCTAAGGAGAACTACTTTATCAATTCATTCATTGAATGAAAGTAAGCAAAGTTCTAATTATTTAACGGAATGGATTTGTCTGCAGGCCTCAAAGGGGTTCATTTGTCTAAATCAAATATTCAATGCTCCCTTCCCCGCAATAAGACTGGGGGAAAATTTTCAAATCATGTGGTAAACAAGAAATATACAAATAAGTGGTTAATTTGTCCCCCCCCCCAAAAAAAAAAAGACAAAAAAAAGAAAGCCTAGAAAATTATAATTAATGTCCTTAACAAAGTTCAAGGCAGTTTGGGGGTAAGATTAAACTACCATGGCTCTTGTCTAAGTCTTAACCAATATTCTCATATTTGTTCAATGATTTGTTTCATTTCTGTTTTATTTATTTCGACCATAGCGAGTAAGTAAAGCTTCATTCATGATATGTTATCAGTTATTGTTAAAAGCAGAACATTTTTTTTCTGATATCAACAAATAAAGATAGACTGGGAATCAGCAAGCTAGCTTAAATATTTAATGCTGAAATTTGATGGATTCTTTCTGTGTTAAACTGATACATCCGATAAAGTCAGTGACTATGCATCATTAAGGTTGGATGAGAACTGCGCAATTAATGTGTTCCAAAATTGAAAGTATGCAATGGTTTGATAACTGCACGAAATAGATTTTCCTGCATGCCTCATACGGATTCATTTGTCGGTATTTAAATTTTGATGCTGTATTCCTGGTAATAAAAGCTTGGGAAAGTTTTAAAATTATTTTTTTTAACAATAATCGCACAATTATCTGGTTAATTGGTCAAAGAAAAGAAACATAAAAATTCCTTATTATGTCTTCAACAAAGTTCAAGGCAGGTTTGGGGGTAAGATTAAACTACCATGGCTCTTGTCTACGTCTTAACCAATATTCTCTTATTTCTTCAATGATTTGTTTCAATTCTGTTTCATTTCTTTCGACCATAGCGAGTAAGTAAAGCTTCATTCATGATATGTTATCAGTTATTTTTAAAATCAGAACATTGTTCTGATATCAACAAATAAAGATAGACTGGGAATCAGCAAGCTAGCTTAAATATTTAATGCTGAATTTGATAGATTCTTTCTGTGTTAAACTGATACATCCGATAAAGTCAGTGACTATGCATCATTAAAGTTGGATGAGAACTGCGTAATTAATGTATTCCAAAATTGAAAGTATGCAATGGTTTGATAACTGCACGAAATAGATTTTCCTGCATGCCTCATATGGATTCATTTGTCGGTATTTAAATCTTAATGCTGTATTCCTGGTAATAAAAGCTTGGGAAAGTTTTAAAATTATTTTTTTTTAACAATAATCGCACAATTATCTGGTTAATTTGTCAAAGAAAAGAAACATAAAAATTCCTAATTATGTCTTCAACAAAGTTCAAGGCAGGTTTGGGGGTAAGATTAAACTACCATGGCTTTAGTCTAAGTCTTAAACAATATTCTCTTATTTGTTCAATGATTTGTTTCAATTCTATTTCATTTCTTTCGACCAGAGCGAGTAAGTAAAGCTTCATTCATGATATGTTATCAGTTATTTTAAAAATCAGAACATTGTTCTGATATCAACAAATAAAGATAAACTTGGAATCAGCCAGCTAGCTTAAATATTTAATGCTGAATTTGATAGATTCTTTCTGTGTTAAATTGATACATCCGATAAAGTCAATTACTATGCATCATTAATGTTAGATGAGAACTGCGTAATTAATGTATTCCAAAACTGAAAGTATGTAAAGGTCTGATTACTACACGAATAAGATTTTCGTGCATGCCTGATGTGGATTAATTTGTTTAGATTTAACTTTCAATGCTGTTTTCCTGGTAACAAAAGCTTGGGAAAGTTTTAGAATTATTTTCTTAACAATAATCGCATAATTATCTGGTTAATATGTCAAAGAAAAGAAACATAAAGATTCCTAATTATGTCCTTAACAAAGCAGAAGGGTGTTGTCGGGGGTAAGATTGAACTTGCATTCTTTTACTCTAAATCCAAAACAATATTTTTATATTTCTTAATGATTTGTTTCATTTCTGTTTCATTTCTTTCGACATAGCGAGTAAGTAAAGCTTCGTTCACGATATGTTATCAGTTATTTTAAAAATCAGAACATTGTTCTGATGTCAATAAAGATAGACCGGGAATCAGCCAGCTAGCTTAAATCTTTAATGCCGAATTTGATAGATCCTTTCTGTGTTAATTTGATACATCCAATAAAGTCAGTGACTGTGCATCATTAAGGTTGGATGAGAACTGCGCAATTAATGAATTCCAAAACTGAAAGTATGCAAAGGTCTGATTACTGCACGAAATAGATTTTTCTGCATGCCTCATATGGATTCATTTGTTTAGATTTAAATTCCAATGCTGTTTTCCCGGTAATAAACGCTTGGGAATTTTGTTTTGGACTAATTTTCTTAACAATAATCACACAATTACCTGGTTTATTTGTCAAAGAAAAGCAACATGAAAATTCCTAATTATGTCCTCAACAAAGTACAAGGCAGTTGTCGGGGTAAGATTGAACTTGCATGGCTTTAGTCTAAATCTAAAACAATTTTTTAATATTTCTTAATGATTTGTTTCATTTCTGTTTCATTTCTTTCGACATAGCGAGTAAGTAAAGCTTCATTCATGACATGTTATCAGTTATTTTTAAAATCAGAACATTATTCTGATATCAAGAAAAAAAAGACAGACTTGGAATCAGCCAGCTAGCTTCAATCTCCAATGCTGAATTTTATATATTTTTTTCTGTGTTAAATTGATACATGCGATAAAGTCAATTACTATGTATCAATAAAGTTGGATGAGAACGGCGTAGTTAATGTATTTAAAAACTGAAAGTATGCAGAAGTCTGATTACTGCACGACATAGATTTTCCTGCATGCATCATATGGATTCATTTGTTTAGATTTAAATTTCAATGCTGTTTTCCCGGTAATAAAAGCTTAGCAATTTTGTTTTGGAATTATTTCCTTACCAATAAGCGCACAATTATGTGGTTAATTCCCCCCCCCCCCCCACCAAAATAAAAAACATAAATAAATAAATAAATAAATAAATAAAGCCTTATGAAGCCCTAATTCTATTCTTAACAAAGTACAAGGCAGTTGTCAGGGTAAGATTGAACTTGCATGGCTTTAGTCTAAGTCTTAAACAATATTCTCTTATTTGTTGAATGATTTGTTTCCATTCTATTTCATTTATTTCGACCATAGAAGGTAAGTAAAGCTTCATTCGTGATATCTTATCAGTTAATTTTTAAAATCAGAACATTATTCTGATATCAACAAATAAAGACAGACTTGGAATCAGCTAGCTAGCTTAAATCTTTAATGATGAATTTGATAGATTTTTTCTGTGTTAAATTGATACATCCGATAAAGTCAATTACTATGCATTATTAAAGTTGGATGAGAACTGCGTATTTAATGTATTCAAAAACTGAAAGTGTGCAAAGGTCTGATTTATGCAGGAAATAGTTTTTCCTGCATGCCTCATATTGATTCATTTGTCTAGATTTAGATTTGAGTGCTGTTTTCCCGGTAATAAAATCTTGGGAAAGTTTTATAATTATTTTCTTAACAATAATCGCACTATTATCTGGTTAATTCGTCAAAGAAAAGAGACATAAAAATTCATAATTATGTCCTTTAAAAAGTTCAAAGCAGTTTTTGGGTAAGATTGAACTTGCAAGGCTTGAATCTAAATCTAAAACAATATTCTTATATTTCTTAATGATTTGTTTCATATCTTTTTCATTTCTTCCGACCATAGGAAGTAAGTAAAGCTTCGTCCATGAGATGTTATCAGTTATTGTTAAAAGCAGAACATTTTTTTTTCTGATATCAACAAATAAAGACAGTATAGGAAAAAGCCAGCTTGCTTTTAATCTTTACAGCTGCATTAAATAGATTTTTTTTTTCTGTGTTAATTTGAAACATCCGATAAAGTCAATTACTATGCATCATTAAAGTTGGATGAGAACTGCGTAATTTATGTATTAAAAAACTTAAAGTATGTCAATGTCTGATTACTGCAGGAAATAGATTTTCCTGCATGCCTTATATGGATTAATTTGTCTAGATTTAGATTTCAGTGCTGTTTTCCTGGTAATAAAAGCTTGGAAAAGTTTTATAATTATTTTCTTAACAATAATCGCACTATTATCTGGTTAATTCGTCAAAGAAAAGAGACATAAAAATTCATAATTATGTCCTTTAAAAAGTTCAAAGCAGTTTTTGGGTAAGATTGAACTTGCAAGGCTTGAATCTAAATGTAAAACAATATTCTTATATTTCTTAATGATTTGTTTCATATCTTTTTCATTTCTTCCGACCATAGGAAGTAAGTAAAGCTTCGTTCATGAGATGTTATCAGTTATTGTTAAAAGCAGAACTTTTTTTTTTTCTGATATCAACAAATAAAGATAGTATAGGAAAAAGCCGACTTGCTTTTAATCTTTACAGCTGCATTAAATATAATTTTTTTCTGTGTTAATTTGATGCATCCGATAAAGTCAATTACTATGCATCATTAAAGATGGATGAGAACTGCGTAATTTATGTATTAAAAAACTGAAAGTATGCAAAGGTCTGATTAGTGAACGAAATTGATTTTCCTGCATGCCTTATATGGATTAATGTTTCTAGATTTAGATTTCAGTGCCGTTTTCCTGGTAATAAAAGCTTGGGAAAGTTTTAGAATTATTTTCTTAACAATAATCGCACAATTATCTGGTTAATTTGTCAAAGAAAAGAAACATAAAGATTCCTAATTATGTCCTTAACAAAGTAGAAGGGTGTTGTCGGGGTAGTTTTGAACTTGAATTTTTTTACTCTAAATCCAAAACAATATTCTTATATTTCTTAATGATTTGTTTCATTTCTGTTTCATTTCTTTCGACCACAGCCAGTAAGTAAAACTTCATTCTTGAGATGTTATCAGTTATTTTTAAAATCAAAACATTGTCCTGATATCAACAAATAAAGATAGACTCGGAATCAGCCAGCTAGCTTAACTCTTGAATGCTTAATTTGATAGATTCTTTCTGTGTTAAATTGATACATGCGATAAATTCAATTACTATGCATCATTAAAGTTGGATGAGAACTGCGTAATTAATGTATTAAAAAACTGAAAGTATGCAAAGGTCTGATTACTGCACGATATAGATTTTCCTGCATGCCTCATATGGATTAATTTGCCTAGATTTAAATTTCAGTCCTGTTTTCCTGGTAATAAAAGCTCGGGAAAGTTTTAGAATTATTTTCTTAACAATAAAAGCACACATATATGGTTAATTTGTGAAAGAAAAGAAACTCTAAAACTTCAAAGTTATATCCTTAACAAAGTTCAAGGCAGGTTACGGGGTAAGATTGAATTTCCATGGCTTTAGTCTAAGTCTTAAACAATATTATCTTATTTGTTCAATGATTTGTTTCAATTTTATTTCATTTCTTTCGACCATAGATAGTAAGTAAAGCTTCGTTCATGACATGTTATCAGTTGATTTTTAAAATCAGAACATTATTCTGATATCAACAATAAAGACAGACTTGGAATCAGCCAGCTAGCTTAAATCTTCAATGCTGAATTTGATAGATTTTTTCTGTGTTAAATTGATACATCCGATAAAGTCAATTACTATGCATCAATAAAGTTGGATGAGAACGGCGTAGTTAATGTATTTAAAAACTGAAAGTATGCAGAGGTCTGATTACTGCACGAAATAGATTTTCCTGCATGCATCATATGGATTCATTTGTTTAGATTTAAATTTCAATGCTGTTTTCCCGGTAATAAAAGCTTGGGAATTTTGTTTTGGAATTATTTTCTTACCAATAAGCACACAATTATGTGGTTAATTCCCCCCCCCAAAAAAAACCCATAAATAAATAAATAAATAAAGCCTTATAAAGCCCTAATTCTATTCTTAACAAAGTACAAGACAGTTATCAGGGTAAGATTGAACTTGCATGGCTTTAGTCTAAGTCTTAAACAATATTCTCTTATTTGTTGAATGATTTGTTTCCATTCTATTTCATTTATTTCGACCATAGAAGGTAAGTAAAGCTTCATTCATGATATCTTATCAGTTAATTTTTAAAATCAGAACATTATTCTGATATCAACAAATAAAGACAGACTTGGAATCAGCCAGCTAGCTTAAATCTTAATGCTTAATTTGATAGATTCATTCTGTGTCAAATTGATACATCCGATAAATTCAATTACTATGCATCATTAAAGTTGGATGAGAACTGCGTAATTAATGTATTAAAAAACTGAAAGTATGCAAAGGTCTGATTACTGCACGATATAGATTTTCCTGCATGCCTCATATGGATTAATTTGCCTAGATTTAAATTTCAGTCCTGTTTTCCTGGTAATAAAAGCTCGGGAAAGTTTTAGAATTATTTTCTTAACAATAAAAGCACACATATATGGTTAATTTGTGAAAGAAAAGAAACTCTAGAACTTCAAAGTTATATCCTTAACAAAGTTCAAGGCAGGTTACGGGGTAAGATTGAATTTCCATGGCTTTAGTCTAAGCCTTAAACAATATTATCTTATTTGTTCAATGATTTGTTTCAATTTTATTTCATTTCTTTCGACCATAGATAGTAAGTAAAGCTTCGTTCATGACATGTTATCAGTTGATTTTTAAAATCAGAACATTATTCTGATATCAACAAATAAAGACAGACTTGGAATCAGCCAGCTAGCTTAAATCTTCAATGCTGAATTTGATAGATTTTTTCTGTGTTAAATTGATACATCCGATAAAGTCAATTACTATGCATCAATAAAGTTGGATGAGAACGGCGTAGTTAATGTATTTAAAAACTGAAAGTATGCAGAGGTCTGATTACTGCACGAAATAGATTTTCCTGCATGCATCATATGGATTCATTTGTTTAGATTTAAATTTCAATGCTGTTTTCCCGGTAATAAAAGCTTGGGAATTTTGTTTTGGAATTATTTCCTTACCAATAAGCACACAATTATGTGGTTAATTCCCCCCCCCCCCCCCAAAAAAAAAAAAAAAAACATAAATAAATAAATAAATAAAGCCTTATAAAGCCCTAATTCTATTCTTAACAAAGTACAAGACAGTTATCAGGGTAAGATTGAACTTGCATGGCTTTAGTCTAAGTCTTAAACAATATTCTCTTATTTGTTGAATGATTTGTTTCCATTCTATTTCATTTATTTCGACCATAGAAGGTAAGTAAAGCTTCATTCATGATATCTTATCAGTTAATTTTTAAAATCAGAACATTATTCTGATATCAACAAATAAAGACAGACTTGGAATCAGCCAGCTAGCTTAAATCTTAATGCTTAATTTGATAGATTCTTTCTGTGTCAAATTGATACATGCGATAAATTCAATTACTATGCATCATTAAAGTTGGATGAGAACTGCGTAATTAATGTATTCAAAAACTGAAAGTATGCAAAGGTCTGATTACTGCACGACATAGATTTTCCTGCATGCATCATATGGATTCATTTGTTTAGATTTAAATTTCAATGCTGTTTTCCCGGTAATAAAAGCTTAGGAATTTTGTTTTGGAATTATTTCCTTACCAATAAGCGCACAATTATGCGGTTAATTTCCCCCCCCCCCCCCCACCAAAAAAAAAAAAAAACATAAATAAATAAATAAATAAAGCCTTATAAAGCCCTAATTCTATTCTTAACAAAGTACAAGGCAGTTGTAGGGGTAAGATTGAACTTGCATGGCTTTAGTTTAAGTCTTAAACAATATTCTCTTATTTGTTGAATGATTTGTTTCCATTCTATTTCATTTATTTCGACCATAGAAGGTAAGTAAAGCTTCATTCATGATATCTTATCAGTTAATTTTTAAAATCAGAACATTATTCTGATATCAACAAATAAAGACAGACTTGGAATCAGCTAGCTAGCTTAAATCTTTAATGATGAATTTGAAAGATTTTTTCTGTGTTAAATTGATACATCCGATAAAGTCAATTACTATGCATCATTAAAGTTGGATGAGAACTGCGTATTTAATGTATTCAAAAACTGAAAGTGTGCAGAGGTCTGATTTATGCAGGAAATAGTTTTTCCTGCATGCCTCATATTGATTCATTTGTCTAGATTTAGATTTGAGTGCTGTTTTCCCGGTAATAAAATCTTGGGAAAGTTTTATAATTATTTTCTTAACAATAATCGCACTATTATCTGGTTAATTCGTCAAAGAAAAGAGACATAAAAATTCATAATTATGTCCTTTAAAAAGTTCAAAGCAGTTTTTGGGTAAGATTGAACTTGCAAGGCTTGAATCTAAATCTAAAACAATATTCTTATATTTCTTAATGATTTGTTTCATATCTTTTTCATTTCTTCCGACCATAGGAAGTAAGTAAAGCTTCGTCCATGAGATGTTATCAGTTATTGTTAAAAGCAGAACATTTTTTTTCTGATATCAACAAATAAAGACAGTATAGGAAAAAGCCAGCTTGCTTTTAATCTTTACAGCTGCATTAAATAGATTTTTTTTTCTGTGTTAATTTGAAACATCCGATAAAGTCAATTACTATGCATCATTAAAGTTGGATGAGAACTGCGTAATTTATGTATTAAAAAACTTAAAGTATGTCAATGTCTGATTACTGCAGGAAATAGATTTTCCTGCATGCCTTATATGGATTAATTTGTCTAGATTTAGATTTCAGTGCTGTTTTCCTGGTAATAAAAGCTTGGAAAAGTTTTAGAATTATTATCTTAACAATAATCGCACAAATATCTAGTTAATTTGTCAAAGAAAAGAAACATACAAATTCTTAATTACGTCTTTAACAAAGTTCAAGGCAGGTTTTGCGGTAAGATTGAACTTGCAAGGCTTTTGGTAAATCTAAAACAATATTCTTATATTTCTTAATGATTTGTTTCATTTCTGTTTCATTTCTTCCGACCATAGGAAGTAAGTAAAGCTTCGTTCATGAGATGTTATCAGTTATTGTTAAAAGCAGAACATTTTTTTTCTGATATCAACAAATAAAGATAGTATAGGAAAAAGCCGACTTGCTTTTAATCTTTACAGCTGCATTAAATATAATTTTTTCTGTGTTAATTTGATGCATCCAATAAAGTCAATTACTATGCATCATTAAAGATGGATGAGAACTGCGTAATTTATGTATTAAAAAAACTGAAAGTATGTCAATGTCTGATTACTGCACGAAATAGATTTTCTTGAATGCCTCATATAGATTAATTTGTCTAGATTTAGATTTCAGTGCTGTTTTTCTGGTAATAAAAGCTTTGGAATTTGGTTTTGGAATTATTTTCTTAACAATAATCACACAATTATCTGGTTTATTTGTCAAAGAAAAGCAACATGAAAATTCCTAATTATGTCCTCAACAAAGTACAAGGCAGTTGTCGGGGTAAGATTGAATTTGCATGGCTTTAGTCTAAGTCTTAAACAATATTCTCTTATTTGTTCAATGATTTGTTTCAATTCTATTTCATTTCTTTCGACCATAGCCAGTAAGTAAAGCTTCATTCATGATATTTTATCAGTTATTTTTAAAATTAGAACATTGTTCTGATATCAACAAACAAAGATAGACTGGGAATCAGCCAGCTAGCTTAAATCTTTAATGCAGAATTTGATAGATTCTTTCTGTGTAAAATTGATACATCAGATAAAGTCAATTACTATGCATCATTAAAGTTGGATGAGAACTGCGTAATTAATGTATTACAAAACTGAAAGTATGCAAAGGTCTGATTAGTGAACGAAATTGATTTTCCTGCATGCCTTATATGGATTAATGTTTCTAGATTTAGATTTCAGTGCCGTTTTCCTGGTAATAAAAGCTTGGGAAAGTTTTAGAATTATTTTCTTAACAATAATCGCACAATTATCTGGTTAATTTGTCAAAGAAAAGAAACATAAAGATTCCTAATTATGTCCTTAACAAAGTAGAAGGGTGTTGTCGGGGTAGTATTGAACTTGCATTCTTTTACTCTAAATCCAATACAATATTCTTATATTTCTTAATGATTTGTTTCATTTCTGTTTCATTTCTTTCGACCACAGCCAGTAAGTAAAGCTTCATTCTTGAGATGTTATCAGTTATTTTTAAAATCAAAACATTGTCCTGATATCAACAAATAAAGATAGACTCGGAATCAGCCAGCTAGCTTAAATCTTAATGCTTAATTTGATAGATTCTTTCTGTGTCAAATTGATACATCCGATAAATTCAATTACTATGCATCATTAAAGTTGGATGAGAACTGCGTAATTAATGTATTAAAAAACTGAAAGTATGCAAAGGTCTGATTACTGCACGATATAGATTTTCCTGCATGCCTCATATGGATTAATTTGCCTAGATTTAAATTTCAGTCCTGTTTTCCTGGTAATAAAAGCTCGGGAAAGTTTTAGAATTATTTTCTTAACAATAAAAGCACACATATATGGTTAATTTGTGAAAGAAAAGAAACTCTAAAACTTCCAAGTTATATCCTTAACAAAGTTCAAGGCAGGTTACGGGGTAAGATTGAATTTCCATGGCTTTAGTCTAAGTCTTAAACAATATTATCTTATTTGTTCAATGATTTGTTTCAATTTTATTTCATTTCTTTCGACCATAGATAGTAAGTAAAGCTTCGTTCATGACATGTTATCAGTTGATTTTTAAAATCAGAACATTATTCTGATATCAACAAATAAAGACAGACTTGGAATCAGCCAGCTAGCTTAAATCTTCAATGCTGAATTTGATAGATTTTTTCTGTGTTAAATTGATACATCCGATAAAGTCAATTACTATGCATCAATAAAGTTGGATGAGAACGGCGTAGTTAATGTATTTAAAAACTGAAAGTATGCAGAGGTCTGATTACTGCACGAAATAGATTTTCCTGCATGCATCATATGGATTCATTTGTATAGATTTAAATTTCAATGCTGTTTTCCCGGTAATAAAAGCTTGGGAATTTTGTTTTGGAATTATTTCCTTACCAATAAGCACACAATTATGTGGTTAATTCCCCCCCCCCCAAAAAAAAAAACATAAATAAATAAATAAATAAAGCCTTATGAAGCCCTAATTCTATTCTTAACAAAGTACAAGACAGTTATCAGGGTAAGATTGAACTTGCATGGCTTTAGTCTAAGTCTTAAACAATATTCTCTTATTTGTTGAATGATTTGTTTCCATTCTATTTCATTTATTTCGACCATAGAAGGTAAGTAAAGCTTCATTCATGATATCTTATCAGTTGATTTTTAAAATCAGAACATTATTCTGATATCAACAAATAAAGACAGACTTGGAATCAGCCAGCTAGCTTAAATCTTCAATGCTGAATTTGATAGATTTTTTCTGTGTTAAATTGATACATCCGATAAAGTCAATTACTATGCATCAATAAAGTTGGATGAGAACGGCGTAGTTAATGTATTTAAAAACTGAAAGTATGCAGAGGTCTGATTACTGCACGAAATAGATTTTCCTGCATGCATCATATGGATTCATTTGTTTAGATTTAAATTTCAATGCTGTTTTCCCGGTAATAAAAGCTTGGGAATTTTGTTTTGGAATTATTTCCTTACCAATAAGCACACAATTATGTGGTTAATTCCCCCCCCCAAAAAAAAAAAACATAAATAAATAAATAAAGCCTTATGAAGCCCTAATTCTATTCTTAACAAAGTACAAGACAGTTATCAGGGTAAGATTGAACTTGCATGGCTTTAGTCTAAGTCTTAAACAATATTCTCTTATTTGTTGAATGATTTGTTTCCATTCTATTTCATTTATTTCGACCATAGAAGGTAAGTAAAGCTTCATTCATGATATCTTATCAGTTAATTTTTAAAATCAGAACATTATTCTGATATCAACAAATAAAGACAGACTTGGAATCAGCCAGCTAGCTTAAATCTTTAATGATGAATTTGATAGATTTTTTCCGTGTTAAATTGATACATCAGATAAAGTCAATTACTATGCATCATTAAAGTTGGATGAGAACTGCGTAATTAATATATTAAAAAAACTGAAAGTATGCAAAGGTCTGATTAGTGGACGAAATTGATTTCCTGCATGCCTTATATGGATTAATTTGTCTAGATTTAGATTTCAGTGCTGTTTTCCTGGTAATAAAAGCTTGGGAAAGCTTTAGGATTATTTTCTTAACAATAATCGCACAATTATCTGGTTAATTTGTCAAAGAAAAGAAACATAAAGATTCCTAATTATGTCCTCAACAAAGTAGAAGGGTGTTGTCGGGGTAAGATTGAACTTGCATTCTTTTACTCTAAATCCAAAACAATATTCTTATATTTCTTAATGATTTGTTTCATTTCTGTTTCATTTCTTTCGACCACAGCCAGTAAGTAAAGCTTCATTCTTGAGATGTTATCAGTTATTTTTAAAATCAAAACATTGTCCTGATATCAACAAATAAAGATAGACTCGGAATCAGCCAGCTAGCTTAACTCTTGAATGCTTAATCTGATAGATTCTTTCTGTGTTAAATTGATACATGCGATAAAATCAATTACTATGCATCATTAAAGTTGGATGAGAACTGCGTAATTAATGTATTCAAAAACTGAAAGTATGCAAAGGTCTGATTACTGCTGTTACGTTCCTACTTACTTAACTCTGCACTTGGTAGGGCCTAATGATTACTTTAGATGAAGTTCACACGACAGAATCACAAGAACGCTGATCGTTACTTTTTACCAGAAAAAAACACTCTATTCTCCACCCCAGACTTCGGGGAATTTATCTTTGAACTCAAACTCGTAACACCTCCCCACATAAAAAAAGTTTTGCACCATTGGGCAAAACTCCCCAGCATGCATATGGGGTTACAAAACTGGGAGAAACATTTTCTTTTCAAGAAAAAAATCCAATGTAAGTAAAAACACAAGGGCTTTTTCTACCAGTAACAAACAACAATTTCCAGTAGTTACTGAACAATAAGCGATCAGAGGGCAATATCTCATATAAACATCTAAGCTTAAGCATAAAAGACATCGAGTGCAAACACTCTGGCAGTGTTTATAACGTACACGAACATTTGGAACATCAAATATAATCAAGAGCACAAAATCTTAAAACTCACTTGAATGTTTCTTTTTCTAATGCATCTTATGTCGTAGGGTAATGAGCTTTTCTCACTGCATCTTGAATCTTTACCATTCAGCAATATTAATGTTTCACCATACACATGTAATTATCATGCATTTCCTCTTGGCAGTTACAGTTCAAATCACTAAAACTTCTATATTAAAATAAAAAAAAAAAACATTATAAAATGAAGTTCAAGAAAATGCCCATTCTCTACCATGAATATACTCTTGAGGACTTTATCCTAAACCAGCAGATTCTACAGATTCGGGTCAACACCCCAAATAACATGTACATTTAGTATCAAACATATGGTTCCGAAATAATGTACATGTAAAGACTGTCATTGTGAAATTATGTATGCCATTTACGTATTTTCCATTTCTTTTTTTATCGAACAAATAACGGATCCACATCAAAACAGTAACATTCACATTGCCATAGCACATATAAACTCGTTCAATGCATATAAAACTTACTAAACACAAGGTAAATTACTGAAACATTCTTTCTTTAAAATTGAAACTTTTTTTTTTTAAATTGTGGAGTAACAAACATTTATATCATGGTTGCTTCTCTACCTTACAGATCCAACCATAAGCACGAGATGAAAATTTCATTAACTGTTTTTCATCGACTGCTCAATATCGTGTTCTTTCACATTACTGTATACACATTTAATAAAATGGTCTACATGCATAGACGTACGATGAATGTAATGTTCACTTGTTAGACCGACAACTTTGAGAATTGAATTGTGATCATGCTAACATCAAACCGGTGCACAACAAAGTGGCTGACTAATGCTCCTTCTTGTTTCTTTTTTTGTTGTTGTTGTTGTTGTTAATATTGTAGTAAAAGATGTCTTAAATACTTCATTATAAAAATTCACTTCCAATGCTGATACAAACTGCCATGGTACACATGAACGCATGTACATTTAGCAAGTATCATCAACAATTCTTTCATAACCACAATTATGCAGAAAACAAAGCAAAATGAACTAAATCAAATTTGTCCTCTATTTCAGGCTATCATCTGGTGATGGGCTCTGTAAATAATGTCCACATCAATTTCTGAGTCATTAACACCTTGACAGCGCATCGGCGATGACATTGTCTTTACCACGAACATGGTTAATGTCTAGATCATATTCTTGGAGGATGATACTCCAGCGCATCAGTCTTTGGTTTTTGTTCTTCATCTTTCCTAAGAAAGTCAAAGGATTGTGATCAGTCCAGACGCGTATAGGGAAAGATGTGGTACCCAGATACACATCGAAGTGTTGAAGGGCCAGAACCAAAGCCAGAGCTTCCTTTTCAACAGTAGAGTAGTTCTGTTAACCGCTTGTGAACTTTCTAGAGAAATAACACACGGGCTTGTCTACTCCATCATCGTCTGTCTGCATTAACACAGCCCCTGCACCTCGTCCGCTGGCATCTACTGCAAGGTGGAATTGCTTGGAGAAGTTAGGGGCAGTTAGCACTGGTTTGTTTACCAGAATGGCCTTGATATGCTCAAATGCAACCTGACAGTCTGATGACCACTGGAATGGCACATTCTTGCGAAGGAGATAGGTAAGGGGTGCCGCTACATCCGCAAAGTTACGACAGAATTTGCGATAATATCGCGAGTGTTCTCTGGCGGTGGGAAATCAGCAATCGCTTCCACTTTGGCTAAAATGGGTCTCACCTCACCAAGTCCCACAACGTGGCCAAGGAATGTCACTTGAGCTTGACCGAATTCGCTTTTGACCAAGTTGACTGTTAGATTTGCTTCTCTGAGGCGGGCAAAGAGCGTTCTCACTGTTTGAAGATGGGTTTCCCACGACTCACTGTACACAACAACATCATCGATGTATGCCTCGCAACCAACCAGATCTGCTGTCAAGCTGTTAAACATCCTCTGGAATGTGGCCGGAGCGTTCTTTAACCCAAAGGGCATGACCTTATATTGAAACAATCCATCGGGTGTGGCAAAGGCAGACACTTCTCTTGCCCTCTCAGTCAAAGGTATTTGCCAGTACCCTTTTAGAAGATCGAATTTGCTGACAAACCTAGCAGCCCCAATGCGGTCTATGCAATCGTCAATTCTCGGAATTGGGTAAGAATCAGACTTTGAACAAGAATTAACTCTCCTATAATCTGTACACAACCTGAAGGTCTTATCTGGTTTAGGGACCAGAACACAAGGTGAACTCCATTCACTTTTGCTAGGCTCTATTATGTCGTTCTCTAGCATGTACCTAACCTCTTTCCTCAATATTTCCATTTTTAGTGGATTGGACCTATAAGGGTGCTGCTTTATCGGAGCAGCATCTCCCACATCTACATCATGAAACAGGACACCCGTTTTCTTGGGAACATCATCAAAAAGCTCATGAAACTCACATATCAACTTTTGCATTTGATCTTTCTCTCTCCCAGAAAGATGACGAAGCTTTTCGTCAAGGTCAGACAGGATATCTGAGTTCCTCAACTTCACTTCTGGCACTCTGCCATTCTCACTCACATCCATCTTCCCAGCCACGTCATTGATTTCGAGCACATCGACACTACCTACACTTACTACAGGTCTTTGCAAACCCCCCTCTATTTCACAAGGCAGCATACTGCTCTGCTTTGCACATTCCACATCTGGGCTTCTTCCATTTCCGTGTTTGCCACTCACATACCCCTTGAGCATGTTCACGTGGCACAAACGACTTTTTCTCCGCCTATCTGGGGTATGAATGATGTAATTCACATCACCAATCTTCTCTTTCACAACATACGGGCCAGAGAACCTGTTTTGCAACGAATATCCAGGGACAGGGAGCAAAACCAACACTTGTGCTCCTGGAGTAAAGTTGCGAAATTTAGACTTAAGCTGCCAGTGTACGGGCCCTAGTCAGTCTGTCCCTGAATGTGGACACATAATCCAACAACTGAGTATCCTTATCCTCAGACAAGAGCTTTTCCCTCAAGACCTACAAAGGACCACGTACATTGTGTCCAAAGACTAGTTCAAACGGGCTAAAGCCCAAAGATTCTTGGACCGCCTCTCTTGCTGAAAAGAGGAGCATGGGCAAGCCCTCATCCCAATCCTTCTCGCATTCATGACAGTATGTTCTTAGCATATTTTTCAAAGTCGAATGAAAACGCTCCAGAGCTCCCTGGCTCTGGGGATGATATGCGTTCGAAGTTATGCACTGAATACCCAACTCATTCATCACCTGCCGGAACAGCTTCGAGGTAAAATTGGAACCTTGGTCAGATTGCACCACTTTCGGTAAGCCTACCATGGTGAAAAATTTCACCAAAGCCTCACTGACATTCTGTGCAGTGATACGACTGAGGGGAATAGCCTCAGGAAATCTTGTGGAGGCACACATAATGGTCAGAAAATATTCGTTTCCTGCCTTCGTCTTAGGCAACGGACCAACACAATCGACTATAACTGAACTGAAAGGTTCCTCAAATGCAGGGATCGGCTGAAGGGGTGCCCTGGGAATCCTTTGATTTGACTTTCCTACCATTTGACAAGTATGACATGATTTGCAAAAGTCACACACATCCTTCCTAAGACCTGGCCAGAAGAAGTGTCTCAACACTTTGTCCTGTGTCTTATTGATCCCAAGATGGCCAGAGAATGGAGCTTCATGAGCAACCTTCAAAATCTCTGCACGAAATTCCCTTGGAACAACAACCTGGTGGATCTCTCTCCACACCTCATCACTACGAGCATCAGGAGGGCGCCATTTCCTCATGAGAATGCCAGACTTCCTGTAGAAACAAGATTTCTGAAAGCACTGTTCTTCTGGTACTTCTGCTTCAGCTAAGCGAATGAGATCAGCATCTTCCCCCTGCAGTGAGAGAAGCCTCTCCCGAGAAAACGGGAAACTTATCCCATGACCTTTCTCCCGCGAGGACTCATTCACACACTCTTTATCAGTCTTCTGTAGGGGAGCCAGGAATGTACCTCCCATTGAAGACTTTGATACTGTCTCCACATTTTCCTCCTTTGACCTCGTCATCGACCTTGTGACAGCCCAGGACGGAAAAACATCAGGCATTTCATCCACCAAATTTTCTGTCTTGTCATCAATTACTGGGTCAACACTTGGGATGGCATGTGGCATCACCCTCTCTCCCGCCAGGTCATTACCCAGGAGCAAGGTGACACCCTCAACAGGAAGTCTAGGCCTAATTCCAATCACCACAGGACCTGACACTACATTCGATTGTAGGTGTATGTTGTGAAGGGGAACCTCAACCGTGGTGTCCCCAATACCTTTGACCAAAACCTGTGACTCCGCTGATGAATCCTTCGAAAAGGGGAGAATGTCTGCACAAAGAAGACTCTGCACCGCACCCGTGTCTCTCAGGACTGTTACAGGTACCTTTTCCCCTCCATCAGTTAGACTTACAAATCCTTTTGACAAGAAAGGCTTGAAATGATCATGCACCTCTTTGCGTGAACTAGACAGACTACTTCCATTCACCAAAGCATTTGGGCTCAAGCCACCACCACCAGACACTGCCCTTGAATGTTTCGTCTTCAAGGACGGGCATTCAGACATGAAATGACCATCCTTCTTGCAATAATAACATGGTCCTACCTTCTTTCTCCTAACCACTGGGCTCGAAGACCCATCTCTCTTTGTACTACTCTTAGGACTAGAAGATTCACTATCACGCCCAAGAGAAGCCCCCTTCAAACTTGTGCTTCCCCTGGAACTGCCTCTGTGTGTAAGCAAATATTCGTCGAGGAGGACAGCACCGTGTTTTACATCTTCTACCCTCCTCTCTTCCAAATACAGCCTCATATCGGGTGTAATGCATCTCTTTAGCTCATCCAAGAGGGTGAGCTCCTGCAATTGCTCAAAGTTCTTCACACCACTTGCCGACAGCCAGCGATCAAAGTGCATTCGCTTCTCGTGCACAAACTCAACAAAAGTCTGGCTTTCACCCTTACGGGAATTCCTAAACCTCTGCCGATAGGCTTCTGGCACCAGCTCATAAGCCCATAAGATGGCACTTTTCAAAGTGTCATACTCAGAACAGTCAGTGGCCGAAAGGGATGCGTATACCGCCTGTGCTTTCCCTACCAGAGAACACTGCACCAGCGTTGGCCACGCAGACTTATGCCAGTCAAGACTAGAGGCGAGCTTTTCGAAATGATGGAAGAACTCATCCACCTTGTCTTCACAAAACTTTGGGACTAACTTAACATTTCTAGAGACATCAAAGCTTTGTGGTTTATTCTTATCTCTACTTGTATCAAACTCCATCTCCTTCATCCTCATCTCCAGATTTTTCATTTCCAAGTCAATTCTCTTCCCTTGTAATTCAAGTACTTTCAATTTTAGCTCATTTCATTTTTTTTTATTTCATTTATTTCAAATTCTCATAAAAACATTAACAATTTATACATTCGACAACAATAGGTCATGCATACGTGTAGATAAAAAATACAAGAATTTGTAGGAGCCAGCAGAGGCCATTGGCCTTTCAAAGGCTGGGCTCCTAAAAAAACCCACAGTAAGTAAATTATAATAATAATCAATCCCCTTTCCATCACCACTCTTATTCTGAGAGTCCACAGATAAGTCAGAAGATTCATCATCCCTTACATCTATCTCCTTCCATACCTTATTATCATAGAGCCACTGAGTTACTTTTTCTTTTATTTCTGCCTTCCGTGAAGTGGAAGAAGCAGCCACACCAACATGCTTTGCAGCCTCACGCAGCTCATCCTTTCGAAGAGTATCCAACCCATTAAGTGTGGGATTATCCAAAAACATTTTCACTTTATCTTCCGCCATTGTTAGTTCAGAAGACAAATGAAAACTAACCAAGCCTTGACACGAGACTACCGCAAAAAAAAATTCTGCGTGCCCCGTGCGCAGACGATCGAAATTTGCACACGCACGCACACGTACTACTACTCGTACTGTACTCTCTCAACTAGATTCGACCGCAACCAAAATCTGCGCACGGTCCAGGTCCAGGCCACTAGACAAGTCCAGGTCTACAACATGACAATTAATAATCATACAGCGTGCTATAATTACTGTACAAGGACCAAACCAGACCAAATATTCGCTGTACCGTCAGAAAACAAATTATATCCCACCAAAAGACCAAAAAGTTCCGACCAATGCGTACGCCGTGACGGAACCAGATCTACACAAGTCATATACAAAGTGGCAACGACTACGTTCTACATCTAAGAACTATCCAACCTTCTATAACTATAGATAATTATTCATTTGAATGCCAATCCACGGGTCCTAAAATATACATTTTAGGAAACTCCTTTGACGTGCCCCCCATGTTACGTTCCTACTTACTTAACTCTGCACTTGGTAGGGCCTAATGATTACTTTAGATGAATTTCACACGACAGAATCACAAGAACGCTGATCGTTACTTTTTACCAGAAAAACTACTGTATTCTCCACCCCAGACTTTGGGGAATTTATCTTTTAACTCAAACTGGTAACAATGCTTCATAGTGATTCATTTCTTCAGATCAAATATTTGATTCACTTTTTCCCGTAATGGGAGCTGTAGATATTGTTAACGTTATTGTCTAAACAAAAAAACATGAAATTATGTGGTTAATTTGTCCAAAAAATGTAATTCCCATATAATAAACAACTCTGCAGGCATTTTTAAAATAAGATTGATCATGCATGGTTGTATGCTAAATCTTCAACGTAATTGCTCAAGCAATAAAAATGCAATTATTTGGTTATTCTATCAAATAAAGAACAACCCTTTCGCATACAGGTATTTGAGTAAAAGGTTACATGCCTGGTTGTTAGGCTTAAAATTGTAAGTTTTAAATCTGAACTTTAATGGCACTGTGCTTATATTTGATTCAATCATTCGTTTCATTTCTTTTTTTTTTTTCCGAATCATAGGATGTAAGTATAGTTGAATCAAATTTTCAAAAAATTATTAAGGTCAAACGGTTTTATGATATGGTATAGACAAAAATGCATCAGTAAACTGGCAGTCCACTTTCTTTTCAAAGGTGCAAATGAAGGGTTCTTTCTGTCGTGTTTAATTGTTCCATTTAACAAGGTTAATCTATATGCATTATCTCTATGGTCAAGTTAACCAGAGCTTAAAAGTAGGCAAAGTTTTAAGTACTCCACGAAATGAATTTACCTGCATGCTTCATAGTGATTCATTTGTCCAGATCAAATATTTGATTCTCTTTTCCCGTAATGGGAGCCGTAGAAATTGTTAACGTTATTGTCTAAGCAAAAAACTGCAATTATGTGGTTAATTTGTCCAAAAATTGTAATTCTCCTGTAATAAACACCTCTGCAGGCATTTTTGAAATAAGATTGATCATGCATGGTTGTATGCTAAACCTTCAACGTAATTGTTCAAGCAATAAAAATGCAATTATTTGGTTATTCTATCAAATAAAGAACAACCCTTTCGCATGCAGGTATTTGAGTAAAATGTTACATGCCTGGTTGTTAGGCTTAAACTTGTAAGTTTTAAACCTGAACCTTAAAGGCACTGTGCTCATATTTGCTTCAATCATTCGTTTCATTTCTTTTTTCTTTCCCGAATCATAGGCTGTAAGTATAGTTGAATCCACTTTAAAAAAAAGAAAACATTTAAGGTCAAACGTTCAATGATATGGTAGACAAAAATGCATCAGTAAACTGGCAGTCCACTTTCTTTTCAAAGGTGCAAATGAAGGGTTCTTTCTGTCGTGTTTAATTGTTCCATTTAACAAGGTAAATCTATATGCATTATCTCTATGGTCAAGTTAACCAGAGCTTAAAAGTAGGCAAAGTTTTAAGTACTCCACGAAATGAATTTACCTGCATGCTTCATGGTGATTCATTTGTCCAAATCAAATATTTGATTCTCTTTTCCCGTAATGGGAGCCGTAGAAATTGTTAACGTTATTGTCTAAGCAAAAAACTGCAATTATGTGGTTAATTTGTCCAAAAAATTGTAATTCTCCTGTAATAAACACCTCTGCAGGCATTTTTGAAATAAGATTGATCATGCATGGTTGTATGCTGAACCTTCAACGTAATTGTTCAAGCAATAAAAATGCAATTATTTGGTTATTCTATCAAATAAAGAACAACCCTTTCGCATGCAGGTATTTGAGTAAAATGTTACATGCCTGGCATGGCCGCACAGAAACGTTGTTAGCGCTAACAGCGCACTAACAGTACCGGTAGCGATGGTTTGGCCGCACAAAAGCGTAATGTTAGTCGAATTCACTAACAGCGCTGTTAGCCTAACATTTCAAGGCCGCACAGAAGCTAACAGTAGTGGTAATGTTTTAACAACTCACTAACGGTGCTAGGGGCGCCTATAGTGGCAATGTTAGTGAATAATTTCTTGTCGTGCGCTATAACTTGTCTCCCACTTTTTGTACCAAGTACTTCAAAATGGTTCAAAATAGACCTAGACCTAATTAAGAATGTGACGGGTATAGGGGACGACATAGATTTAGCTGATAAAGCCACGAGGAGCAGTGGCGGCACCACTATAAAGTGGGGGGGGGGAATGGAGGGCAAAAGAAAATGTTGGGGGCAGGGGCAGCCGATTTTTTTTTTTTTTTGCGTGTATGGAAAAATCGAGTGTGAAGCTCGAGTTTTAGTCGCCGGCGTAAATCCACTTTGAGTTTGAGGAGTGGAGGGGGGGGGGGGGTGTAATTGAATTTTTGGACGATTTTTTCCCCCTCTTGCACAAATTTTAATGACAATGTTGCGAGCTAGCGAACAAAAAATAACCGCTTATTTGGTTTTAATTGCATTTTCGAATAAATATTCTGAAATATGACGAGCAAGCGAAGCGAGCCAGCCAAAAATTGCCACTTTTTTGTTTTCATTTTAGAAAAGAAATTATAAAATATGATGCGCGAGAGAAGTGAGCGAGCCAAAAATAACCACTTTTTCTGGTTTTCAATCGCATTTTCAAATAGAAATTCTAAAATATGATGGTCGTTTATGATAGATATTCAAATTTTTACTAACTTATAAATCAAAATATATTTTCCTCCTTAAAAAGTGAGGGGGATATTTGTAAATGCCATATATCACCCCTCTCCAAATAGTGGGGGGATATATCCCCACCCCCACCCCCCATCCCCCACCCCGGAATTTACGCCAATGCTTTTAGTGGCCCCATTACATTTTTCTGTTACACTTGATATAGAGAGAAATCTTTGTAAAATCAGGTAATGCTTAATGGAGCAAAGATATTGATTAAAACTAGATCATGAAGTGAACATTTACATTACAAACTAATAGTGTGCTAGGAAGCCAACAGCGACTGAGTGAGAAAATTTTCAAGTTTTGAAGAGCGGAAATGGTAATTTAGAGCACTTCACAGCTTGAATATGATGCTTTCAAGAAGAAAATGAAAATGAATTTTTCAGGAAATATCGGCTTTCCAAAGCAGTGTTTGAAGACCTTTTTGACATGTAGGCCCTGCAATGGAAAGAACACTACGGTGAGTAACCAGGCGCGCCGGAAGGGTCCCAGCTTTCTCTCATCATAATGTACTTGAAACATGATTATTTTCACCGCTTCTAGCATGTTAGGATGGCGTAAGAGACTCAGGAGATCGGGCATGGCAATGGGAGGATTATGCATGGCATACTGTTAAATTTTGGCGTTGGGGCTGACACCCTCTGCCCAAAAATCAACTATTCAGTTTCACAACTTTCGCGCGAGCGAAACGAGCGCGCAATTTTTTTACAATTTTGGTGGTGAAAATTTACAGAAATTTCATATTCCGGCATTGCCCAAATATGATAAATGGGCCCCCTTATGCCAATATATGAGGATAGTGAGGAGGAAGGGGGGGGGGGGGTGGATAATCCCCCGAATAAAGCAAGCATCTGCCCCTTTTTCACAGATGATAGAAAGAATTTCTAAATACTGAGAAACGTTGCTTCTAATTACTATGCGAGGCTGCGTCGTGACCAAGTAAGAAAATTTTGATTTTTGAATGAAAGTTTCCATTTTAGAGCACTAATCATGCCAATATGCCCATTTTACATGGTTGTGATCCCATTTTATTTTCCTTTTTCTTCCGAGGGGGCCCTTTGAGGGCAAAAATCGACCCCCCCCCCTTTCGAATGATGGGAGGCAATTGCCCCCCCCCCCCCCCCCCGCTTCTGACGCCTACGTTAGTAACCGTGTACTTTTGAGTACAGTCAATGTAACTTAATAGTGTAGTAGGCTACATAATAAGCATTATAAAGAAAATGATGCTTGTAACAATTGTCCCCTACCTTTTTATAAGTATGTGGATGATTTAACAATTGTAGAAGCTAGAAATCAAAACAAACCTTCTCAGATGCAAAGAGAGATTGACTCATTGCTTGCTTGGTCTTTGGCTAATACTATGAAACTCAATCCTAGTAAATGTGTTTTTATGACTATTTCATTCAGGAAACAACCAATACACCAAAATTTCAATATCAACCAAATACCAATGAATGAGACCAGTATTGTTAAAATTTTGGGTGTTCTATTTCAACAAAACCTGAAATGGGATTCTCAAGTTAATGAAATGATAAAAAAATGCAATAGACGACTGTTCGTGTTGCGTAAACTTAAACGGTTCAATTTACCCATGTATGATCTTATTACTGTGTATACTGGATACATTAGACCCATTGTGGAATATTGTGCTCCTCTGTTCCACTCCAATCTTACTAAAAATCAAACTGATAACATAGAAAAAATACAAAAACGTGCAATCAAAATCATACTTGGTTCCAGGTATATTGCTTATGAGGAATCACTAGAAATGTGCAATTTATTAACTTTGGAACAAAGGAGGGTTAAGTTATGTTTAGACTTCGCCTTGAATTTAGAGAAACATCCTAGGTACTCATCTTGGTTACCTGTTGCTAGGAATATTGATTTTAACCTAAGACATGTAAAAAAATACCCACAATTACATTGTAAAACTGATAGGTTTCAGAAGAGTGCAATTCCATATTTTATTAATATCCTGAATGAATATCATTCCCAAAACTCTTAACCTGTCAAATTTTAAGTGATTCCTTTGTATTATGACCAAGAATTCCTTCACTTTGGAATGGAGTGTGAAATGTACACTGCCCATGCAAATTCTTTTGGGCAGCAGTTTGATTTATATTGTGCAATAACAGCTTACACTGTCAGGGAATACCAGTGTGTATGTATGGTTCACATCTCATTCATACATGTATGTTAATAGACATTATGCTATGACTTTGCAGGGATAGGTGTCGTGTGGGCGGTGCCGGAGCGGCGGACGCGACATCGGGACTGGCCCCTATGGTTTTCGCGGTACTGCAGTTTGGGGTGTGTGGTTCCGGACGGCTGTTGCTTGGTTGGACGGTCGCATTGGACTATTGGTCGCATATCCGATCGGATTGGGTGGCTGGGAGGAATGTGTTTCCCTGGGGGTGATGGGTGTGACAGGCTCTTGCCATGCCCATTGCTCCCGGGGGATACGTTTCTCTCGGCGCCTTTCTCGTCGTGTGTGCGACTGGTGGTTTTTCTGCGCCTGTCCAGCTCGGAAGTGGCTGTTTGGGACCGAGCATTTCTGGGCTGTAGCGCTTCGGGGGTGTAGGGGTATGTCTCGTGGTCGCGTCCGTTGCTCTGGTGTTACCCATTTCCATACCTGTCCTCAATTTTAATTTTAATTTTGATTTGCATTATATATATATGAGTTATCTTTTATTATTCTAATTTAATTGGTTTGGAGGCTTATGTTTGTATTTTATGGTTTTTGTACATTGATAGTTTACTTTTAAATTTTCATGTTGTTTAAAATGGTTTTTGTATATATCTAATCTTACATGTAACAAAATCTTTACAATGTAAAACAATGTAAATTTAGCCTTTGGGCTACCATGAAT
>JAPZVO010000051.1:81742-92198 GCA_029962745.1 Echinometra lucunter | reverse complement strand
TTTTTTATGGCTTTTCCTTTTTGATGATGATAATAGTTACGGCGGGTCGACCAAGAAAAATATAAAAAGCTAACGGGACGGAGGTGAAACGGAATAACGATCGACTCGGCATATTGATTCTATACCTTTGGACATTGTCGTCTGAGTCGCCTTCAAGAAATATGAATCGTCAACTAAACGGAGGAAACTAGTAACTTGACAAATTAATTCTCTACCTTCATGACCTTGGTCGATGAAAATGATATCGGCCGGTTTTCTTCAAGAAATATAAACAACGGACGGGACGGATCCACTTGAAAATATTTTTAAAAACTTTTTGATGATGATAATAGTTACGGCGGGTCGACTAAAAAAATCTAACAAGCTTACGGGACGGAGGTGAAATGGAATAACGATCAAGTCGGCATATTAATTCTTTACCTTTGGACATTAGTAGGCCTAATAGTTTGCTTGTCATCTGACTCGCCTTCAAGATATATGAATCGCTAACGAAACGGAGGTGAAACTAGTAACTTGAAAAATTAATTCTTTACCTTGGTCGATGAAAAAAAAAATGATATCGGCCGGTTCTTCTTCAAGAAGTACAAACTACGGACGGGACGGAGGTGAAACAATAGACGTGAAAATTACTTAACTTTTTGATGATGATCATTACGGCGGGCCGACCCAAGAAATATAACATGCTAAAGGGAGAAGCTGAAACAAATCAACGATCGACTGGCAAATTAATTCTTAACATTTGGATATTAGTAATAGTTTTGCTGGTCGTCTGAGTCGGATTCAAGAAATGTGAATCGCCAACGAAACTGAAGTGAAACTAGTAACTTGAAAAAATCAATTCTTTACCTTTGTCGATGAAAATGATATCGGCCGGTTCTTCTTCAAGTAAATACAAACTACGGACGGGACGGAGGTGAAACGATAAACTTGAAAATTAATTCTTTACTTTTTGATGATGATAATAGTTACGGCGGGCCGACCCAAGAAATATAAAAAGCTAACGAAACGGGCAACTTAAACAAATTAAACAAATTAAATCGCGCTACTGGGAAGTGGGGAAACCCCAAAATACAAGATGACCTTACCCCAAAGATCGCCGACACGGGCATGTTCAACAAGCCTAGAGATATATATTCTTTGTTTTTGTTTCTACAAGTTATCGATATATCGCGTTTTAATGATATTTTTTCAGTGATAAAAAGATATCGGAAATCTGTTATACCGACGGAGCTTATCAGAGTTTTTCTCAATAGTGCGTCAATGGTCAGTCATTTTCATGAAATGGTGCGTCATATATTTTTCAAAGGTGTGCGTCATGCTATGTAATGGTGCGTCACTTTTTCTGACGAGGAGTGCGTCACTTTTTCTGACGAGGAGTGCGTCATATGGGGTGTTGCAAGAAAGTTGCAATCGATTGCAAATAATTGCTCATTTTGAAACAACCATTCTGACTGGCTCAGGGTCTGTCCTTTTAAGAAGACATGCATGCAACAATGATTTTGATTGGCCAGTGACAATCAGTTGCAACTTGCAATCGATTGCAACTTTCTTTCAACACCCCAATAGTATCAAAATGTATGACGCACCTCAGTACAATGAAGCACCATCCCCGCGGGTCGAGAGGTACGTCTTACAAATGAGAGCTGCATTAGTCTAAGTCTTAAACGATATTCTCATTTTTTGTTCCACGATTTGTTTCATTTCTGTTTCATTTCTTCTGACCATAGATCGTAAGTGAAGCTTCATTCATTAGATGTTATTGGTTATTCTTAAAGATGGACTGGTAAACAGCCAGTTTGCTTCCAATCTTTATAGCTGAATTTGACAGATTTTTTTTCTGTGTTAGATTCATATATCTTCTTATATTTCTTAATGATTTGTTTCATATTTGTTTCATTCTTCCGATGATAGGAAGTAAGTAAAAATTCGTTCATGAGATGCTATCGGTTATTTTCAAAATCAGACATTTTTTTTCTCCTATCAACAAATAAAGATGGTCTGGGAAACAGTAAGCTTGCTTTTAATAGATAGATTTTTTTTTCTGTGTTAATTTGATACATCCGATTAAGTCAGTTACTGTGCATCATTAAAGTTGGATGCGAACTGCGTAATTAATGTATTCAAAAACTAAAAGTATGCAAAGGTCTGGTTACTGCACGAAAGAGATTTTCCTGCATGCCTCATATGGATAATTTGTTCAGATTTAGATTTCAGTGCTGTTTTCCTGCTAATAAAAGCTTGGGAAAGTTTTAGAATTATTTTCTTGACAATAAACGCACTCATATATGGTTAATTTGTGAAAGAAAAGAAGCCCTTAAAACTTTCAAGTTATGTCCTTAACAAAGTTCAAGGCAGGTTTAGGGTAAGATTCAATATGCATGGCTTTAGTCTAAATCTTAAACAATATGCTTATTTTTCTTAATGATTTGTATCATTTCTGTTTCATTACTTTCGACCACAGTATGTAAGTAAAGCTTTATTCATGAGATGTTATCAGTTATTTCTAAAATCAGAACATGTGTTAAATTGTGTGTTAAATTGATACATCCGATAAAGTTAGTTACTATGCATCATTAAGGTTGGATGAGAACTGCGTAATTAATGTATTCAAAAACTGAAAGTATGCAAAGGGCTAATTGCTCCACGGAATAGATTTGTCGGTATTTTAATTTCAATGCTGTATTTCTGGTAATAAAATCTTAGGAAGTTTATAGAATTATATTCTTAACAATAATTTCACAATTATCTGGTTAATTGTCAAGGAAAAGAAACCCTTAAAAATTCCTAATTATATCCTTAACAAAGTTAAAGGCAGGTTTGGGGGTAAGATTGATTTTGCATGGCTTTTGTCTAAGTCTTAAACAATATTCTCTTCTTTGTTCAATGATTTGTTTCAATTCTATTTTATTTCTTTCGACCATAGCGAGTAAGTAAAGCTTCATTCATGATATATTATCAGTTATTTTTAAAATCAGAACATTGTTCCGATATAAAAAAATCAAGGTAGTCAGCCAGCTTGCTCAAATCTTTAATGTTGAATTTGATAGATTCTTCCTGTATTATATTGATACATCCGATAAAGTCAGTTACTATGCATCATTAAGGTTGGATGAGAACTGCGTAATTAATGTATTGAAAATCTCAAAGTATGCAAAGGTCTAATAACTCAACGGAATAGATTATCCTGCATGCCTCATATGGATTAATTTGTCTAGATTTAAATTTTAATATGGATTTCTCGTAATAAAAGCTTGAAAAAAATTTAATAATTATTTTCTTAACAATAATCGCACAATTATCTGGTTAATTTGTCAAAGAAAAGAAACATAAAAATTCCTAATTATGTCCTTAACAAAGTTCAAAGCAGGTTTTGGGGTAAGATTGAACTTGCAAGACTTTAGTCTAAATCTAAAACAATATTCTTATATTTCTTAATGATTTCTTTCATATCTGTTTCATTTTGTCCCACCATAGCAAGTAAGTATAGCTTCGTTCATGAGATGTTATCAGTTATTTTTAAAATCAGAACATTGTTCTGATATCAACAAATAATGATAGTCTGGGAAACGGCCAACTTGCTTTTAATCTTTACAGCTGCATGAGATAGATTTTTTTTTTTTTTTGTGTGTGTGTGTGTGTGTTAATTTGATACATTAGATAAAGTCAATTATTATGCATCATTAAAGTAGGATGCGCAATGCGTAATTAATGTATTCAAAAACTGTAGTATGCAAAGGTCTGATTACTGCACGAAATACATTTTCCTGCATGCCTCATATGGATTCATTTGCTTAGATTTAAATTTCAATGCGGTTTTCCTGGTAATAAAAACTTGGGAATTCTGTTTTGTGTTACCAATAAACACACAATTATGTTGTTAATTCCCCCCCCCCCCCCAAAAAAAAAAAATCCTTATAGAATCCTAATTATATTCTTAACAAAGTACAAGGCAGGTGTCAGGGTAAGATTGAACTTTAGTCTAAATCTCAAACAATATTCTTATATTTCTTAATGATTTGTTTCATTTGTGTTTCATTTCTTTCGACCACAGTTTGTAAGTAAAGCTTCATTCATGAGATGTTATCAGTTATTTTTAAAATCAGAACATTGTTCTGATATCAACAAATAAAGATAGACTGGGAATCAGCCAGCTCGCTTAAATCTTTAACGCTGAATTTGATAGATTCTTTCTGTGTTGAATTGATACATCCGATAAAGTGAATTACTGTGCATCATTAAAGTTGGATGGGAACTGCGTAATTAATGTATTCAAAAACCGAAAGTATGCAAAGGTCTGATTACTGCAGGAAATAAATTTCCCTGCATGCCTCATATGGATTCATTTGTCTTGATTTCAATTTCAGTGCTGTTTTCCTTTGATAAAAGCTTGGGAAAATTTCAGAATTAATTTCTTGAAAATAAACGCACAATTATCTAGTTAATTTGTCCCCCCCCCCCCAAAAAAAAAAAAAAAAAAAAAAAAAGAAATTCAAAAATTCCTAATCATGCCCTTAACAAAGTTCAAGGCAGGTTTTGGGGTAAGATTGAAATTGCCAGGCTTTATTCTAAATCTAAAACAATATTCTTATATTTCTTAATGATTTGTTTCATATCTGTTTCATTTCTTCCGACCATAGGAAGTAAGTAAAGCTTGGTTCATGAGATGTTATCAGTTATTTTTAAAAGCAGGACATTTTTTTTTCTGATATCAGCAAGTAAAGATAGTCTGGCTAACAGCCAACTTGCTTTTAATCTTTACAGCTGCATCAGATAGATTTGTGTGTGTTGTGTGTGTGTGTGTGTGTTAAATTGATACATCCGATAAAGTCAGTTACTATGCATCATTAAGGTTTGATGAGAACTGCGTAATTAATGTATGCAAAATCTCAAAGTATGCAAAGGTCTAATAACTCAACGGAATAGATTATCCTGCATGCCTCATATGGATCAATTTGTTGGTATTTAAATTGTAATGCTGTATTCCTAATAAAAGCTTGGAAATTTTAAGAATTATTTTCTTAACAATAATCGCACAGTTATCTGGTTAATTTTTCAAAGAAAAGAAACATAAAATTGTTTATCATGTCCTTAACAAAGTTTAAGGCAGGTTTTGGGGTAAGATTGAACTTGGAAGGCTTTTTGGTAAATCTAAAACAATATTCTTATATTTCTAAATGATTTGTTTCATATCTGTTTCATTTCTTCCGACCATAGGATGTAAGTAAAGCTTCGTTCATGAGATGTTATCAAATATTTTTAAAAGTCGGCCTTTTTTTCTCATATCAACAAATAAAGATAGTCTAGGAAAAGGCCATCTTGATTTTAATCTTTACAGCTGCATTAGATAGATTTTTTTCTGTGTTAATTTGATACATCCTATAAAGTCAATTACTGTGCATCATTAAAGTTGGATATGAACTGCGTAATTAATGTATTCAAAAACTGACAGTATGCAAAGGTCTGATTACTGCAGGAAATAGATTTTGCTGCATGCCTCATATGGATTCATTTGTTTAGATTTAAATTTCAGTGCCGTTTTCCTGTTAATAAATGCTTGGGAATTTTGTTTTGGAATTATTTCCTTACCAATAAACACACAATTAAGTGCTTAATTCCCCCCCCCCCCCCAAAAAAAAAAAATAAATAAATAGATAAATAAATAAATAAAGCCTTATAAAATCGTTATTATATTCTTAACAAATAACAAGGCAGTTTTCGGGTTAAGATTGAACTTGCATGGTTTAAGTCTAAATCTAAAACAATATTCTTATATTTCTTAATGATTTGTTTCATTTGTGTTTCATTTCTTTCGACCACAGTTTGTAAGTAAAGCTTCATTCATGAGATGTTATCAGTTATTTTTAAAATCAGAACATTGTTCTGATATCAACAAATAAAGATAGACTGGGAATCAGCCAGCTCGCTTAAATCTTTAACGCTGAATTTGATAGATTCCTTTTTGTGTAAAATTGGTACATCCGATAAAGTCAATTACTATGCATAATTAAAGTTGGATGAGAACTGCGTAATTAATGTATACAAAAACTGAAAGTATGCAAAGGTCTGATTAATGCAAGAAACAGATTTTCCTCCATGCCTCATATGGATTCATTTGTCTAGATTTAGATTTTAGTGCTGTTTTCCAGGTAATAAAAGTTTGGGAATTTTGTTTTTAGAATTATTTCCTTACCAATAAACACACAATTATGTGGTTAATTTGTCACAGAAAAGAAACATGAAACTTCCTAATTATGTCCTTAACAAAGTTTAAGGCAGGTTTGGGGGTAAGATTGAATTTGCATGGCTTTATTCTAAATCTGAAACAATATACTTATATTTCTGAATGATTTGTTTCATTTCTGTTTCATTTCTTTCGACCATAGCGAGTAAGTAAAGCTTCATTCATGATATGTTATCAGTTATTTTTTAAAATCAGAACATTGTTCTGACATCAACAAATAAAGATAGACTGGGAATCAGCCAGCTAGCTTAAATTTTTAACGCTGAATTTGGTAGATTCTTTTTGTGTAAAATTGGTGCATCCGATAAAGTGAATTACTATGCATCATTAAAGTTGGATGAGAACTGCGTAATTAATGTATTCAAAAACTGAAAGTATGCAAAGGTCTGATTAATGCAGGAAATAGATTTTCCTGCATGCCTCATATGGATTCATTTGCTTAAATTTGAATTTCAATGTTGTTTTCCTGGTAATAAAAGTTTGGGAATTTTGTTTTTAGAATTATTTCCTTACCAATAAACACACAATTATGTGGTTAATTTGTTATAGAAAAGAAACATAAAAATTCCTAATTATGTCCTTAACAAAGTTCAAGGCAGGTTTGGGGGTAAGATTGATTTTGCATGGCTTTTTGGTAAATCTAAAACAATATTCTTATATTTCTCAATGATTTGTTTTATTTCTGTTTCATTTCTTTCGACCACAGGCAGTAAGTAAAGTTTCATTCATGAGATGTTATCAGCTATTTAAAAAAAAAACAGAACATTGTTTTGATATCAACAAATACAGATAGACTGGGAATCAGCCAGCTAGCTTAAATCTTTGACGCTGAATTTGATACATTCTTTTTGTGTTAAAGTGATACATCCGATAAAGTTAATTACTGTGCATCATTAAAGTTGGATGAGAACTGCGTAATTAATGAATTCAAAAACTGACAGTATGCAAAGGTCTGATTACTGCAGGAAATAGATTTACCTGCATGCCTCATATGAATTCCTTTGTTTAAACTTGAATTTCAATGTTGTTTTCCTGGTAATAAAAGTTTGGGAATTTTGTTTTTAGAATTATTTCCTTATCAATAAACACACAATTATGTGGTTAATTTGTCACAGAAAAGAAACATAAAAATTCCTTATTATGTCCTTAACAAAGTTCAAGGTAGGTTTGGGGGTAAGATTGAATTTCCATGGCTTTAGTCTAAATCTGAAACAATATACTTATATTTCTGAATGATTTTTTTTCATTTCTGTTTCATTTCTTTCGACCATAGCGAGTAAGTAAAGCTTCATTCATGATATGTTATCAGTTATTTTTTAAAATCAGAACATTGTTCTGACATCAACAAATAAAGATAGACTGGGAATCAGCCAACTAGCTTGAATATTTGATGCTGAATTTGATAGATTCTTTTTGTGTTAAATTGATACATCCGATAAAGTCAATTACTATGCATCATTAAAGTTGGATGAGAACTGCGTAATGAATGTATTCAACAAACTGAAAGTATGCAAAGGTCTGATTGCTGCACGAAATAGATTTTCCTGCATGCCTCATACGGATTCATTTGTCTAGATTTAAATTTCAGTGCTGTTTTGCTGGTAATAAAATCTTGGGAAAGTTTTAGAATTATTTTCTTAACAATAATCCCACAATCATCTGGTTAATTTGTCCGAGAAAAGAAACAAAAATTACTAATCATGTCTTTAACAAAGTTTAAGGCAGGTTTTGGGGTAAGATTGAACTTGCAAGGCTTTTGGTAAATCTAAAACAATATTCTTATATTTCTTAATGATTTGTTTCATTTGTGTTTCATTTCTTTCGACCACAGTTTGTAAGTAAAGCTTCATTCATGAGATGTTATTAGTTATTTTTAAAATCAGAACATTGTTCTGATATCAACAAATAAAGATAGACTGGGAATCAGCCAGCTGGCTTAAATCTTTAATGCTGAATTTGTTAGATTCTTTCTGTGTTGAATTGATACATCCGATGAAGTCAATTACTATGCATCATTAAAGTTGGATGAGAACTGCATAATGTATTTAAAAACTGAAAGTATGCAAAGGTCTGATTACTGCAGGAAATAGATTTTCCTGCATGCCTCATATGGATTAATTTGTCTAGATTTAGATTTCAGTGCTGTTTTCCCGGGAATAAAAGCTTGGGAAAGTTTTAAAATTGTTTTCTTTAACAATAATACAACAATTATCTGGTTAATTTGTCAAAGAAAAGAAGCATAAAAATTCCTAATTACGTCTTTAACAAAGTTCAAGGCAGGTTTTGGGGTAAGATTGAACTTGCAAGGCTTTTTGGTAAACCTAAAACAATATTCTTACATTTGTTTCATATCTGTTTCATTTCTTCCGACCATAGCAAGTAAGTAAAGCTTCGTTCATGAGATGTTATCAGTTATTTTTAAAATCAGAACATTGTTCTGACATCAACAAATAAAGATAGACTGGGAATCAGCCAACTAGCTTGAATATTTGATGCTGAATTTGATAGATTCTTTTTGTGTTAAATTGATACATCCGATAAAGTCAATTACTATGCATCATTAAAGTTGGATGAGAACTGCGTAATGAATGTATTCAACAAACTGAAAGTATGCAAAGGTCTGATTGCTGCACGAAATAGATTTTCCTGCATGCCTCATACGGATTCATTTGTCTAGATTTAAATTTCAGTGCTGTTTTGCTGGTAATAAAATCTTGGGAAAGTTTTAGAATTATTTTCTTAACAATAATCCCACAATCATCTGGTTAATTTGTCCGAGAAAAGAAACAAAAATTACTAATCATGTCTTTAACAAAGTTTAAGGCAGGTTTTGGGGTAAGATTGAACTTGCAAGGCTTTTGGTAAATCTAAAACAATATTCTTATATTTCTTAATGATTTGTTTCATTTGTGTTTCATTTCTTTCGACCACAGTTTGTAAGTAAAGCTTCATTCATGAGATGTTATTAGTTATTTTTAAAATCAGAACATTGTTCTGATATCAACAAATAAAGATAGACTGGGAATCAGCCAGCTGGCTTAAATCTTTAATGCTGAATTTGTTAGATTCTTTCTGTGTTGAATTGATACATCCGATGAAGTCAATTACTATGCATCATTAAAGTTGGATGAGAACTGCATAATGTATTTAAAAACTGAAAGTATGCAAAGGTCTGATTACTGCAGGAAATAGATTTTCCTGCATGCCTCATATGGATTAATTTGTCTAGATTTAGATTTCAGTGCTGTTTTCCTGGGAATAAAAGCTTGGGAAAGTTTTAAAATTGTTTTCTTTAACAATAATACAACAATTATCTGGTTAATTTGTCAAAGAAAAGAAGCATAAAAATTCCTAATTACGTCTTTAACAAAGTTCAAGGCAGGTTTTGGGGTAAGATTGAACTTGCAAGGCTTTTTGGTAAACCTAAAACAATATTCTTACATTTGTTTCATATCTGTTTCATTTCTTCCGACCATAGCAAGTAAGTAAAGCTTCGTTCATGAGATGTTATCAGTTATTTTTAAAATCAGAACATTGTTCTGATATCAGCAAGTAAACATACTCTAGGAAAAAGCCAACTTGCTTTTAATCTTTACAGCTGCATTAGATAGATTTCTTTTTTTTTCTATGTTAATTTGATGCATTCGATAAAGTCAATTACTGTGCATCATTAAAGTTGGATGAGAACTGCGTAATTAATGTATTCAAAAACTGACAGTATGCAAAGGTCTGTTTACTGCAGGAAATAGATTTTCCTGCATGCATCATATGGATTCATTTATTTAGATTTAAATTTCAGTCCCGTTGTCCTGGTAATAAAAGCTTGGTAAAATTGTTTTGGAATTATTTCCTTACCAATAAACACACAAATTATCTGGTTAATTCCCCCCCCCCAAAAAAAAAAAATAATAAATACAGAAATAAAGCCTTATAAAATCCTGATTATATTCTTAACAAAGTGCAAGGCAGTTGTCGGGGTCAGATTGAACTTGCATGGCTTTAGTCTAAATCTAAAACAATATTTTTATATTTCTTAATGATTTGTTTCATTTCTTTCGACCACAGATTGTAAGTAAAGCTTCATTCATGAGATGTTATCACTTATTTTTTAAAATCAGAACATTGTTCTGATATCAACAGATAAAGATAGACTGGGAATCAGCCAGCTAGCTTAAATCTTTAACGCTGAATTTGATAGATTCCTTTTTGTGTAAA
>JAPZVO010000051.1:67140-81242 GCA_029962745.1 Echinometra lucunter | reverse complement strand
GGTATTACGTCCTAAGGTGTCTCCAACACATAATAAAACGTTTCACTATCCAACACAATCGAAGCACTCCACGAAACCACCGTAACGAGAACTAAAAGATCACAATTCAGGAGGCCATAACTTGTCAGTAACTGTCTTCGATAGCGAACACTTTTATTTCTTAGTCTGGTGTTCAGCCGCACACAGGCGCATCACACCTCCACCCTTTAAAAAGAAAGTTTAGTTTAAAAAAAAGAAACTTTCTATCAAAACTGCCCAAAAGTGAGCGCAAACCAGTTCAAGTACATAATCCAAATACATGTACTGTATACATGTATATAAAATCCAAAAATCCAACAAATATTTTGTTGCATGTTTAAAGACACTGTTCATACTACACTGTTTTCTCAGAAGGAGGAATATAAGTAATTTGTATGCATTCAACCAGGGAGAGATTGCTTGAAGCAAAAGCTCATACTGATAAAAGTGTGAAGATAAAGAAGTGAACCGGAATGATCTGCACTAGGGTTTGAATATACATGGCCAAAATTACACATATGATAATAACTGTCCCTCCTTCGTTGGATTTCTTGTCACAATACATTGTTCTGTTTCTTCCAAATCCAACTGAATAACACAACTAACAAAAATAAGAAGTGGTATTTTAACCACGAGACAGTGCGTCAGCAATGATATTGTCTCTTCCTCGCACATGGCAGATGTCCAGGTTGTATTCCTGTACCAACAATGACCATCTCATCAGTCTGTTATTTTTGTTTTTCATTCGTGCAAGGAAAGTCAGGGGGTTATGGTCCGTTCTGATCATCACTGGGTACTTATTGCCGCTGATGTAGATGTCGAAATGTTGCAGCGACAAGATAAGGGCAAGAGTTTCCTTCTCTATTGTAGAGTACCTAGCTTGATGCTTATTGAACTTCTTTGACATGTAGCAGACTGGTCGTTCTACTCCAGCATCATCTTTCTGGATCAGCACACTTCCAGCTCCAGCATCGCTGGCATCTACTTCGAGGATGAAAGCCCTGTTGAAATTAGGTGCTGCAAGGACAGGGGAACTAGCGAGGAGTGCCTTCAGTCTCTCGAACGCTACTTGGCATGCAGGAGTCCATGAGTAAGGCACACCTTTCCCAAGCAGGCCAGTCAGCGGGGCTGCAACATCAGCAAAGTTTCTGCAGAATTTCCGGTAGAAGCCGGACATCCCCAGGAAGCGTCTCAATGCTCGCTTGTCCTCCGGAACCGGAAAGTTCACGATGGCTTCCACCTTTGCACCTATGGGTTGTACACTTCCCAGTCCTACCAGGTGTCCCAGGAACGACACCTGTGCCTTGGCAAACTCTGACTTTTTCAAGTTCACTGTCAGATTGGCATCAGAGAGACGATCAAACAGAGCTCTGATTTGTTCAACGTGATCGTCCCAGTTGTCACTGTATACCACAATGTCATCAAGATAAGCGTCACATCCCACCAGGTCAGAAGTAACTGAGTTGATTATCCGCTGGAACGTGGCAGGTGCGTTCTTCATCCCGAACGGCATTACTTTGTACTGGTAGAAACCATCAGGAGTTACGAAAGCTGACAGTTCTCTGGCTCTAGCTGACAAAGGTACTTGCCAGTACCCTTTGAGTAAATCAAACTTACTGACATACTTGGCACTCCCTATGCGATCTATGCAGTCATCGATACGGGGTATGGGGAATGAATCGGACTTGGTCTTGGAATTCAACATTCTGTAGTCTGTACAGAACCGGAAAGTACCGTCCTTCTTAGGGACCAAAATACAGGGCGAACTCCACTGACTCATACTAGGCTCAATGATATCATTAGCTATCATGTACTCAACTTCCTTCCTTAAGAGATCCCTCTTCAAAGGATTCACTCTAGTAGGGATGTTGCTTGCTGGGAGGCGAATCCTCAACATCAACATCATGCTCCACAAGACTGGTTCTACCAGGAACATCACCAAACAAATGGTGGATAGTCCATGAATAAGACTGCTCAGTGAATCTTTCTCATTCTGTGGAAGATGACTCAACTTTCATCTAGATTTGAGAGTACCTCAGAATTCCTCAACTTCAATTCTGGCAACTCCATGCCAACTTCATCCTGAACATCAACATCCTCCTCACTCCCACTGATACTAACACCAGCCACAGGCTTAACTACACTATTCCTATCAGGTTCCACATATTCCTTGAGCAATTGACATGACACAGTCGTTTCTTCCTTTTCCTATCAGGAGTCTGGATGAATGATAATTCAACATCACCAACTCTCTTATCCACAAGATAAGGACCTGAGAAGCGTGCCTGTAAGCAGTTACCTGGGACAGGCAACATACCAGTACTTTGGAACCAGGCTCAAAGTTCCTCTCTCTAGCCTTTCGATCAAAGACTGTCTTCATCCAGCCTGAGCTCCTTTCAAGTGCTCCATGGCCAACTCTCGACTACACAGTAGACGTTCTCTGATTTCGAGACATAGTCAAGCAAGCCACACTCTTCATCACCTAGGATCTTTTCCTTCAGAATCTTGAGTGGCCCGCGCACTGAGTGTCCAAACACAAGCTCGAATGGACTGAATCCCAACGATTCTTGCACCGACTCACGAACAGGCAACAGAAGTAAGGGAAGGCCTTCATCCCATTCCTTATCACACTGTAGACAATACGTTCTCATCATGCTCTTTAGCGTTTGATGGAATCGTTCTAGAGCCCCTTGGCTCTCAGGATGGTAGGCACTTGAATTGACACATTCAACACCTAACTGAGACATCACTTGCTTGAAAACCTTTGAAGTGAAGTTTGAACCCTGATCTGACCTAACTACCTTTGGCAACCCACCAAAGTAAGAACTTCACCAGTGCCTTGCTGACATTCTGGCGCTGTAATCCTACGAAGTGGTACAGCTTCTGGAAATCGTGTGGATGCACACATCATAGTCAGCAAATACTCATGTCCAGCCTTGGTTTTGGGCAGTGGACCAACACAATCAACAATCACTGTTGAGAACGGCTCGTCAAAAGCTGGAATAGGCTTCAGAGGGGCTGGAGGGATTTTCTGATTCGGTTTCCCAACCATCTGGCAAACATGACATGCCCTACAAAAATCAGAACATCACGTCTCAACCCTGGCCAAAAGAAGTGTTTGAGGATTCTCTGGCACAGTTTTGTTCACACACAAGTGCCCACCAAGACCTATTTCATGTGCAACACTCAAGATCTGCTTACGAAACACCTTAGGGCAACAACAACCTGATGAACTTCTTTCCAATCTTCCTCAAATGAAGCATCTATTGGCTTCCATTTCCTCAACAATACACCTCCCTTCATGTAGAAGCAAACACCTGCATCTACGGCCTTTTCCTCAGACAAAGCACTATCTCTTAAAAGACATATCTCAGGATCTTTCTCCTGAGCATCTATCAAGGAATCCTTATTCAGACAGATGTCACCTTCATTCACCTGATCATCTTACTCTTTCCAGGTGACTTGACATCATCCAACAAATGGAAAACATTACCGTCATCAACCGACAGAAAAAGCTGTCTTCCAGATGAACATCGTCTGAACTACTCAAAGTCTTTTCCAAAGACTGTTCTGACTCTTTCTCTTTCTCCTCCACCTTTGAAGTCATTGACCTGGTCAGAACACATGATGGAAACACATCTGGCATCTCTTCGACCAGTTGCTCTGTTTTCTGATCACTAACAGGAATTGAATTCTTCACAGGATAAGGCAAGACTTTATCACCTGCAATATCATTACCCAACAGTAATGTCACACCTTCAACAGGCAAGGTAGGTGAAACTCCTAACACAACCTCACCAGACACAATATCTGAAGTCAAAAGAGGCACTTTCACTACACCACCACCTACACCCTTGACAAAAACCTCTGAGTTCACAGACGAGTCCGAAGAGAAGGGCAACACATCGGCACAAAGAAGACCTTGAGAAGCTCCAGTATCACGAAGAATGCGTACAGGAATCTTCTCAGTACTACCTATCAAACTCACAAAACCTTCTGACATGAAAGGTTCATAATGGGCAGTAACTGCCTCATTTTCCCTCTGAATACTTTGCAAGAGCATCAGGAACTGTCCTACGAGTATCTAGACCTTCTTTCTCCTTTTTCTTCCTGAGCTTAGTACAATCAGACATCCTATGCCCATCTTGTTTACAGTAAAAACAAGGGCCAACAACAGATTTCTGCTTCTGTGCAGTTTTCACACCTGAGCTAGAGGTATCATCATTTACACTCTTGGAACTAGACTTAGAATTGCTAGGACTCTTCTCCCACTGCTGTGATTGCCTTTCAAGGCTGGGTTGCTCTTCTCAACCCCCCTATGAGTCAGGACATACTCATCCAAGAGAACAGCTGCCTTTCTAACATCTGCTACCTACCCTTTCGTCCAAATACTGACGCAAATCGGGAGTAATGCACCGCTTTAGTTCTTCAAGCAGAGCCAACGCTTTCAATGCTTCAAAAGTATCCACCCCTGTGGATGACAACCAGCGATCAAAATGCAAGACCTTATTGCGGACAAAATCAACAAAAGTCTCACCCTCTTGCTTCCTACTATGACGGAAAGCCTGCCTGTGAGCTTCTGGCACAAGCTCATAAGCTTTCAAGATGGAACTCTTCAGCTCATCATAACTGCAACTCTGCTCAACAGACAGTGAGGCATACACCTCCTGAGCCCTACCTAACAATGCGCTTTGAACTAATGTAGGCCAAAATGACTTCTCCCAATCTAAATTAAGGGCTACCTTCTCAAAATGTTGGAAAAACTCCTCAACTTTGTCCTCATCAAACTTTGGGACAAGCCTAACATACCGACAGGCATCAACTTGGAGAATTAGAGCTTACACTCTGAATGTCCAACTCCTTCGATTTCAAATCCATAGCTTTCATCTGCAATTCAACTTCCCTAGTCTTCAATTCTAGCTCTTTCATCCTCAATTGAGTCTCAAGTGTCTTAACACTTAACTCAGCAGGATCAGATCCAGCAGGGGATGCAGTACCAGCATCGTCCTCCCCAGCTGACCAAATACCTGTCTGAACAAAAAAGTTCAAAAACAGATCCTTGATGTCATCCTTCCTACAAGAGGAAGCAACCTCAATACCCAAGATCTGAGCTGCTTCAATCAACTCAGCCTTTTTCAACTTCCTCATAGCTTCAGGGGTGGGTTCATCAACAAAACCCTGCACCTTTTCTGACACCATAGCTGAAGCAAGCACCAATACCAGGTAACAAGCAAAAGACAACCCAAAAGATCTGGTCTACCAACACCCTTGAACAAAGGCAAATCCTAAACAGGAGTACAAAATGACTAGTCAAAAGCCAATCCAAAACAAACATAGACCAATCTACTCAAAATGTTGTCCAAAACAGCTATCAAAAGCACAAAATGCACTTAATAACCGAAAACCGGCAATAAAGGAAAAAGCGAAAGAAGCCTTGAAGCGAGGCTAATTTCCCGAAAAATCGAGCGTGACCCGTCCTAAACAGACACCAAACTGCGAATTACTACACGTGCGCTATACACACTGAGAACGTGCACCCATACACAACGCATGACACACAACCGCAGAATAATACACGGGAAATGTAATGCAACACGAGAGAACCGAACTCTCACCAAAAGTACGACAGTACCTACATGAAAATACAGCTTGTATCTGTCCAAAAATTCGACAAGCCCCCAATTTGTTACGTCCTAAGGTGTCTCCAACACATAATAAAACGTTTCACTATCCAACACAATCGAAGCACTCCACGAAACCACCGTAACGAGAACTAAAAGATCACAATTCAGGAGGCCATAACTTGTCAGTAACTGTCTTCGATAGCGAACACCTTTTATTTTCTTAGTCTGGTGTTCAGCCGCACACAGGCGCATCACCCCCCCCCCCCCCCCCATTCAAAATAGTCTAGCGACGCCCCTGTGTGCATCATTAAAGTCGGATGAGAACCTGGTAATTAATGTATTTAAAAACTGAAAGTATGCAAAGGTCTGATAACCGCAGAAAATAAATTTTCCTGCATACTTCATATGGATTAATTTGTCTAGATTTAAATTTCAGTGCTGTTTTCCTGGTAATAAAAGCTTGGGAAAGTTTTAGAATTATTTTCTTAACAATAATCGCACAATTATCTAGTTAATTTCTCAAAGAAAAGAAGCATAAAAATTCCTAATTATGTCTTTAACAAAGTTCAAGGCAGGTTTTGGGGTAAGATTGAACTTGCAAGGAACAAGTCTAAATCGAATATTCTTATATTTCTTAATGATATGTGTCATTTCTTTTTCACTTCATTCGACGACAGCTTGTAAGTAAAGCTTCATTCATGAGATGTTTCCTGTTATTTTGAAAATCAGAACATTGTTTTGATATCAACAAATAAAGATAGACTGGGAATCGGCCAGCTAGCTTTAATCTTAATGCTGAATTTGATAGATTCTATCTGTTTGAAATTGATACATTCGATAAAGTCAATTAATGTGCATCATTAAAGTTTAATGAGAACTGCGTTATTAATATATTCAAAAACTGAAATTATGCAAAGGTCTGATTACTGCAGGAAATAGATTTTCCTGCATGCCTCATATGGATTAATTTGTCTAGATTTAAATTTCAGTGCTGTTTTCCTTGTACCGAAAGCTTAGGAAAGTTCTAGAATTATTTTCTAAACGATAATCGCACAATTGTCTAGTTAATTTGTCAAAGAAAAGAAACATGAAAATTCCTAATTATGTCTTTAACAAAGTTCAAGGCAGGTTTTGGGGTAAGATTGAACTGGCATAGCTTTAGTCTAAATCTAAAACATTACTCTTATATTTCTTAATGATTTGTTTCATTTCTGTTTCATTTCTTTCGACAATAGCGAGTAAGTAAAGCTTCATTTATAGGATGTTATCAGTTATTTTTAAAATCAGAACATTGTTTTGATATCAACAAATAAAGATAGGCTGTTAATCGACCAGCTAGCTTTAATCTTTAATGCTGAATTTGATAGATTCTATCTGTGTTAAATTGATACATCCGATAAAGTCAATTACTATGCATCATTAAAGTTTAATGAGAACTGCGTAATTAATGTATTCAAAAACTAAAATTATGCAAAGGTCTGATTACTGCAGGAAATAGATTTTACTGCATGCCTCATATGGATTCGTTTGTTTAGATTTGAATTTCAGTGCTGTTTTCCCGCTAATAAAAGCTGGGGAAAGTTCTAGAATTATTTTCTTAACGATAATCGCACAATTATCTTGTTAATTTGTCAAAGAAAAGAAACATAAAAATTCATAATCATGTCCTTAACAAAGTTCAAGGCAAGTTTGGGGGTAAGATTGAACTTGCATGGCTTTAGTCTAAATCTAAAAAAATACTCTTATATTTCTTAATGATTTGTTTCATTTCTGTTTCAAATCTTTCGACCATAGCGAGTAAGTAAAGCTTCATTCATCAGATGTTATCAGTTATTTTTAAAATCAGAAAATTGTTCTCATATCAACAAATAAAGATAGACTGGGAATCAGCCAGCTAGCTTAAATCTTTAATGCTAAATTTGATAGATTCTGTGTGAAATTGATACATCCGATGAAGTCATTTACTATGCATCATTAAAGTCGGATGAGAACTGCGTAGATAATGTATTCAAACACTAAAAGTATCCAAAGGTCTGATTACTGCAGGAAATAGATTTTCCTGCATGCCTCACATGGAATAATTTGTCTAGATTTAGATTTCAGTGCTGTTTTCCCGGTAGTAAAAGCTTGGGAAAGTTCTAGAATTATTTTCTTAACAATAATCGCACAATTATCTAGTTATTTTTTCAAAGAAAAGAAAAATTAAAATTCATAATTATGTCTTTAACAAAGTTCAAGGCAGGTTTGGGGGTATGATTGAACCTGCATGGCACAAGTCTAAATCTAAAACAATATTCTTATATTTCTCAATGATTTGTTTCAGATTTAGATTTCAGTGCTGTTTTCCCGGTAGTAAAAGCTTGGGAAAGGTCTAGAATTATTTTTTAATAATAATCGCACAATTATCTAGATAATTTCTCAAAGAAAAGAAACATAAAAATTTATAATTATATCCTTAAGAAAGTTCAAGGCAGGTTTGGGGGTAAGATTGAATTGGCATGGCTTTAGTCCAAGTCTGAAACAATATTCTCTTCATTTTTCAATGATATGTTTCAATTCTGTTTCATTTCTTTTCACCACAGGAAGTAAGTAAAGCTTCATTCATGAGATGTTATCAGTTATTTTTAGAATAAGAACATTGTTCTGATATCAACAAATAAAGACAGACTGGGAATCGGCCAGCTAGCTTAAATCATTAATGCTGAATTTGATAGATTTTTTTTAATTGGTACATCCGATAAAATGAATTACTTAGCTTCATTAAAGTCGGATGAGAACTGCGTAAATAATGTATTCAAAAAACTGAAAGTATGCAAAGATCTGATTACTGCGGGAAATAGATTTTCCTGCATGCCTCATATGGATTAATTTGTCTAGATTTAAATTTCAGTGCTGTATTCCTTGTAATAAAAGCTGGGAAAATTGTAGAATTATTTTCTTAACAATAATTGCATAATTATCTGGTTAATTTAAAGAAAAAAAAATTCCTAATTATGTCTTTAACAAAGTTCAAAGTTCAAGGCAGGTTTGGGGGTAAGATTGAACCTGCATGGCACAAGTCTAAATCTAAAACAATATTCTAATATTTCTCAATGATTTGTTTCATTTCTGTTTCATTTCTTTTCACCACAGGAAGTAAGTAAAGCTTCATTCATGAGATGTTATTAGTTATTTTTTTAAAAATCGGACATTGTTCTGATATCAACAAATAAAGATATACTGGGTATCATCCAGCTAGCTTAAATCTTTAATGCTGAATTTGATAGGTTCTTTCTGTGTTAAATTGATACATCCGATAAAGTCTATTACTGTGCATCATTAAAGTTTAATGAGAACTGCGTAATTAATGTATTCAAAAACTGAAAGTATGCAAAGGTCTGATTACTGCAGGAAATAGATTTTCCTGCATGCCTCATGTGGAATAATTTGTCTAGATATAGCTTTCAGTGCTGTTTTCCCAGTAGTAAAAGCTTGGGAAAGTTTTAGAATTATTTTCTTAACAATAATCGCACAATTATCTAGTTATTTTTTCAAAGAAAAGAAAAATTAAAATTCATAATTATGTCTTTAACAAAGTTCAAGGCAGGTTTGGGGGTATGATTGAACCTGCATCGCACAAGTCTAAGTCTAAAACAATATTCTTATATTTATCAATGATTTGTTTCATTTCTGTTTCATTTCTTTTCACCACAGGAAGTAAGTAAAGCCTCATTCATGAGATGTTATCAGTTATTTTAAAATAAGAACATTGTTCTGATATCAACCAATAAAGATAGACTGGGAATCAGCCAGCTAGCTTAAATCTTCAATGCTGAATTTGATAGATTCTTTCTGTGTTAAATTGATAATTCCAATAAAGTCAATTACTATGCATCATTAAAGTCTGATGAGAACTGCGTAATTAATGTACTCAAAAACTGAAAGTATGCAAAGGTCTGATTACTGCAGGAAATAGATTTTCCTGCATGCCTCATATGGATTCATTTGTCTAGATTTAAATTTCAGTACTGTTTTCCTTGGACGAAAAGCTTCAGAAAGTTTTAGAATTATTTTCTTAACAATAAATGCACAATTATCTAGTTAATTTCTCAAAGAAAAGAAGCATAAGAATTCCTAATTATGAAATTATTATTATTCCTATTATTAGGAAAATAAGATAGAGGTGCACAATTGAACATGCCTCAATGGGCTTTATGAGGTTGAATTTATCGACGTTGGTCGTCGGCAATCGGTGGCATTATTTGTCGGCAATCTGGCCTCTACACCCCCCCCCCCCCCATTCAAAATAGTCTAGCGACGCCCCTGTGTGCATCATTAAAGTCGGATGAGAACCTGGTAATTAATGTATTTAAAAACTGAAAGTATGCAAAGGTCTGATAACCGCAGAAAATAAATTTTCCTGCATGCCTCATATGGAGTAATTTGTCTAGATTTAGATTTCAGTGCTGTTTTCCCGGTAGTAAAAGCTTGGGAAAGGTCTAGAATTATTTTTTAATAATAATCGCACAATTATCTAGATAATTTCTCAAAGAAAAGAAACATAAAAATTTATAATTATATCCTTAAGAAAGTTCAAGGCAGGTTTGGGGGTAAGATTGAATTGGCATGGCTTTAGTCCAAGTCTGAAACAATATTCTCTTCATTTTTCAATGATTTGTTTCATTTCTGTTTCAAATCTTTCGACCATAGCGAGTAAGTAAAGCTTCATTCATGAGATGTTATCAGTTGTTTTTTTTAATTCAGAACCTTGTTCTGATATCAACCAATAAAGATAGACTGCTAATCAGCCAGCTAGCTTTAATCTTTAATGCTGAATTTGATAGATTTTTTTTTTAAATTGGTACATCCGATAAAATCAATTACTTTGCATCATTTAAATTGGATGAGAACTGCGTAGATAATGTATTCAAACACTAAAAGTATCCAAAGGTCTGATTACTGCAGGAAATAGATTTTCCTGCATGCCTCACATGGAATAATTTGTCTAGATTTAGATTTCAGTGCTGTTTTCCCGGTAGTAAAAGCTTGGGAAAGTTCTAGAATTATTTTCTTAACAATAATCGCACAATTATCTAGTTATTTTTTCAAAGAAAAGAAAAATTAAAATTCATAATTATGTCTTTAACAAAGTTCAAGGCAGGTTTTGAGTTAAGATTGACCTGGCATGGCTTTAGTCTAAATCTAAAACAATACTCTTATATTTCTTAATGATTTGTTTCATTTCTGTTTAATTTCTTTCGTTAATAGCGAGTAAGTAAAGCTTCATTTATAAGATGTTATCAGTTATTTTTAAAATCAGAACATTGTTCTCATATCAACAAATAAAGATAGACTGGGAATCAGCCCGCTAGCATAAATCCTAAATGCTGAATTTGATAGATTTTTTTCTGTGTTAAATTGATACATCCGATAAAGTCAAATACTGTGCTTCATTAAAGTTGGATGAGAACTGCGTAGATAATGTATTCGAAAACTGAAAGTATGCAAAGGTCTGATTACTGCAGTAAATAGATTTTCCGGCATGCCTCATATGGATTAATTTGTCTAGATTTAAATTTCAGTGCTGTGTTCCTTGTAATAAAAGCTTATGAAAGTTTTAGAATTATTTTCTTAACAATAAATGCACAATTATCTAGTTAATTTCTCAAAGAAAAGAAGCATAAGAATTCCTAATTATGTCTTTAACAAAGTTCAAGGCAGGTTTTGGGGTAAGATTGAACTGGCATAGCTTTAGTCTAAATCTAAAACATTACTCTTATATTTCTTAATGATTTGTTTCATTTCTGTTTCATTTCTTTCGACAATAGCGAGTAAGTAAAGCTTCATTTATAGGATGTTATCAGTTATTTTTAAAATCAGAACATTATTCTGATATCAACTAATAGAGACAGACTGGGAATCAGCCAGCTAGCCTAAATCTTTAATGCTGAATTTGATAGATTATTTCTGTGTTAAACTGATACATCCGACAAAGTCAATTACTATGCATCATTAAAGTCGGACGAGAACTGCATAGATAATGTATTCAAAAACTGAAAGTATGCAAAGGTCTGATTACTGCTGAAATAGATTTTCCTGCATGCCTCATATGAATTCCTTTTTTTAGATTTAAATTTCATTGCTTTTTCCTGGTAATAAATGTTTGGGAATTTTGTTTTAGAATTATTTCCTTACCAACAAGCGCCCAATTATCTGGTTAATTTGTCAAAGAAAAGAAACGTAAAAATTCATAAATATGTCCTTAACAAAGTTCAAGGCAGGCTGGGGGTAAGATTGAACTCGCAAGGCTTTAGTCTAAATCTGTTCACTTTTTCCAACCATAGGAATAAGTAAAGTTTCTTCCATGTTTTGTCCATCAGTTGTTTTTAAAAGCAGAACATCTGTGGCGTAGCTAGGACTGCATTTTGGGAGGACGGTAGTGCTCCACCGGCGTAAATCCAATTTGAGGAGTGAGGGATGAAAAACTTTTTTAACGACTTATTTCCCTGTCACACATATTTTTTTTTTTTTTTTTTTTTTTTTTTTGGTTTCAATAGCATTTTCAAATAGAAATTCTAAAATATTATGGTTGTTTATGATAGATATTCAGAATTTTTACTTACTGATGAATTGAAATATATTTTCTTCCTTAAAAAGTGTGTCTGCATGGGGGAGGGGATTTGTACACACCACCCCCCCCCCCCTCCCCCAAGTGGGGGTGATAGATCCCCATACCCCCTGGAATTAACGCCAATGTAGTGCTCACTAGAGGGGAGGGTGCAGGGAGGGGGGAGTTTCCCCCTCCCGCGCAAAGCGCGGAAGCTGCGGTGTTTTTGGCGCTGTCAGTTCCCGCTCTTCTTACGCTCTCTGCCTGTTATGGGGCGGGGAGCATATGCATAGCCGAAAATTTCCCGGTAACTAAGTCTACAAATAGAATATGTGGAGGTGAACCCGCACCGCGAGTTGCTTGTTGTGAAGCCTTTAGCGGATGGGTCCCAGGGTTCTGACTTAGGGCCCCTGATGCTACTGCGGGGGTTTGGGTACTTAATTTTTCCTCATTTCTTTTGTTTCACTTTGCTTTCTTCCTTTTTTTTTTCTTTCCCTCTTTTCCCTCTTCTTCTTTCTCCCCTTTCTCCCTTTTTTCTTTCCATTTCTCCTTCCTTTCCCTTTCTCCTTCTTTCCTTCCTTTTCTCCTTCTTTCTTTTCCTTTCTTCTTTCTTTCTTTCCCTTTCTTCTTCTTCCTTTCCCTTTCTCCCTTCCTTTTTCTTCATTTCCCTTCCTTTCATTTTTCTCCCGGTGGCTTGATGAATTTTCCCGCTGAAATCCTTCAGGGGCACTCTGCCCCCCCCCCTGCCCCCCCCCCCGGTTGTTACGCCACTGTAGTCAAGTAGAATCTCGCCCAAACACTGTCCATCTGGATTTGAAAGTTCCTCAAAAGTGACGTTAGTCACTCTGCAGAATTCACGAAAACAACCAAATCAAACCTGATCACTTTCTTCGTATTTGAACTCTCAATGGAAGCAATAAAAACGTCCATACCTGCCTCTTGTAAGAGGTCAAAGCGAACTTCCTCGGAGGCCGCCATGTTTTTTCCATATCCGATCCGAACCGATCAAATAGCTACCAGCTGATAGGGTCGGGCGCCAGAGCGCGGTGCGGGGCTAAAGTACTGGGCCGGTATTCCATAAACTAGATAAGCATGCTTAAGTCATAAAATCTAAGCACTTTGTCTTATTTCCTGTCCTAGACAAAATTCTTAGCCAAAGCGCGTATTCCATTAGATTCGGCTAAGAATTTGTCTTAGAATTAGGCTAAGAATTTGGCTAAGAATTTGGCTAAGAATCTTTGTGCGTCTAAGACAGATTTAGGATGATTGACTGAGTAAGTTTTTTTTTTTAATTGTGAAGTCGGTATTCCATACATACATATGGCTAAGAAATTTGTCCTAACTTTAAGACAGCTGTGAGTTGTCTTAACGTGGGTTGCTGTAAAGCATTAACAGGCAGGAAAGATGGCAGCTTTCATCCACCGCTTGCACCCCAACCAGCGTGAAATCAGACAATATTTGGCAAATTGATGAGTTCCTCCGTTGAATACATATACCGATGTTGAACTTATCCAACGCTACCGATTCGACAGGAAATGTATTATTTACATCACCGATCTCATCTATGATGCTCCTAAAGCAAATCGGAACTTTCCTATTGTGCCCATAGATAAGGTATGCACAGCTCTGCATTTTTATGCCACAGGCTGTTTCCAGCGGACTGATGGCGATACGCTTTACATCTCTCAATCATCTGTGTCAAAGATAATCACGCAGGTAACCGACGCTTTACTGGCCAAACTGCAGCAATTCGTGCATCTGCCAAATGATGCGGAGAGGCGGCAAGAGATGGACAGATTTTTTGGTATAGCGCACTTTCCTGGCATCATTGGCCTTATCGACGGCACCCATGTGAGGATCCAAGGACCAAGGGA
>JAPZVO010000051.1:48181-66640 GCA_029962745.1 Echinometra lucunter | reverse complement strand
GACGGCGAGTTTTCTGCCAAAATCAAATTTTCTACCGCCCGGATACTGCTGTTATTTAGGGCATCGCTCGGTCGCCGCTGAAGTTTTAGTGCGGAGTTAAAATTTCTGCGGCGCCTGCTCACTTTTCACGCGCCGCCCAAAATACGCTCGGCGCTTGAGCGGTCACCTTCGAGCGATTTAGGTCAAAAATCGAAGGCGCTAGATGAAAAGTCTGCCGAGCAGTTGCCGCCTGTACGTCGCTTGAAGATCGGTCGGTCTCCGGTGGGCTAGTTTAAAATAGACCGGCGTCAGGGCGACGCCTGCTTGATTACCCACATCCTCTGCTCAGTCTATGGGCTTGTGGATCTCGCTGTCGTGGTCGTTGAGATGGAATCAACGGCATCGTAGACCTCGTTGACCTGTCAGATGCAGTGCAAAAGCGTTGTTGTTAATATCCAAAAGGCAATCATGTATATACTCGGGTCGTTCCTTGGAAATTTCAGGAGAAGACCGGCGGGCCGCCGCCGGTACACCTTCGGGACACCCGCAGATTCCCCGACGATCACCGGTCGGACGCCGGGCGATTTCTTTAAAATCGACCGTTGGCGGGTGGTAGATCGTGCGGGAACCGGTGGGTCATCATTCGGTCACTGCTCGGACGCCGCGCGGAGAAAATCCTCCGATTTCGCCAATTTTTCACCTAGTTCGATCGGCAACCGATAGGAAATTGACAGGATATCGGCCGGGCATCGCTGAGGCTTTAGAGTCCACTCGAAACCGTTGGGCGATGCCTAAATTCCAGCAGGATACAAATCGGTTGGTCGCCGCTGGCTTTTGTGACCTTAGCCTAACAGCAGTAGCAGGGCGAAATTGGCTAAAAACTCGCCGCCCGGCAGCCCTGCAGGCTGATTTGTTGGCCTTGTGACCGTAGCCTAGGCACTGCATGCCATAGAAAACCTTTTCATTAATGGCAGAAACCTTTGAATAAGGCTATGTACACGGAAAACATAACGGCTGTTCTAATAACCATAATTCCTCCCTATGTTTTTTTTTTCCAATCAAGATGAGCCCTACATATCAGGGTGCCGTTGTATAAAGACTTGCCATTATAGTATGTTTGCCATCCATGGTAACTACCATGGTAACGTTGCTCAACAGCCAATCAAAATCCAGTATTCCATGAAAGTTATAAAAGTTACTATAATAGCAAGTTTAATGCAACGGCAGCCAGGTACACACTGAGACGTTTGAAGCAGCTCAGTTATTATGTTTTTAAAGACGGCTAATTTATATGAATCAAAGCCAGCAAAGAATATGGATGCAATGGGGCTGCAGTTTATACAATGTTTATTATCAAACGCTTCTGGACGTATGTACAATAATGCTACCAATATGTGTTCATAAGTATTCATACCCCTGCCATTTTTTTTTTTTTTTTTTTTTTTGGGGGGGGGGTTGTATTTCTTGTGTTTTTCTCCGCAGATACAATTTATTGTACAACTAATTACATATACAGGTTACAATAGGCTTTCACAAATACAACATATGTATTTCAGTCAAATATCCTTCTTATTTCCTGCTTTATTTCACAAATTCGCATAAAAAAGCACGATCATAAGTATTCATACCTCTGTTTATAACATGACTTAGTAATCAATGACATAACCTTAGTTTGCAATAACCGATTCAAGACCTGTCCTGTAGTTTACTACTAGGTTCCGACATGTTTCCACTGGGATATGGGCCCACTCCTCCTTCGAAATTCTCTCCAGATCCTTTAAATTGATTGGGTTTTTTTTCTTGCGCTGACCTTCACCTCTAGTTCCCTTCATAGATGTTCGATAGGATTGAGTTTGGGGCTTTAGCTTGGCCACTCTAAACATTGACTGCATTGTCAAACTATTTCTTGAATTTTTTTGGCGATATGTTTGGGGTTGTTTGTGTTGGGAAGATACAGTGTGGCCCAAGACCAAGTTTCACAGCAGACAGTCAGATGTTCTCCTGGAGGACCTCGATGTACTGTTCCTACCTCATGATGCCGTCCACCTTAACAAGGTTCCTGGTCCCAGTCGCTGAGAAACAGCCCAACAGCATTATGCTTCATCATCCGTGCTTGACAGAAAGTTGGCACTGTGTTCTTTGGTTTGAAAGCTTCACCCTTCTTTCGCCGAACATAAGCAACATCTCTGTGCCCGAAGAGCTCCATCTTCATCTTATCTGACCATAGAATCGACAACCGAAATGCCTCTTCGTCATCCAGGTGACCTTTGGCGAAGTTCAGACGTGATCTTGTGTGGTTGGGTTTGAGGAGTAGAGTCTTCCGTGGTCAGCTTTCATTGAGTCCTGCCCTGTTCAATGTCCTCTGGAGAGTTTGTCCTTGAGATACTGATTCCATTGGTCGCCACAAAGCCCTGCAACATCTCCTTGGTCATGTTGGTGGTGATACGTAGGTTGATGATGGCGGCCCGTATCAATTTTCTCGCATGCCTCTTTCCTGGTCTTTTCCAGGTTCTTCACCATGTTCACTGTGTGGAACGCCTTAAACTTCTTGATGATGCTCTGGACTGTGGCTGCATGGACCTGAAAACGCTTGGATATTGCTTTGTAGCCCAAACTGTCCTTGTGTGCATCCACAATACGCGATCTTAGGTTCTCACTCACTTCTTTCTGCTTGACCATGGTGGAGATTCTGGCAATGACAATGAAATGACAAAGATCTCACCCAATGTCCCTCACTTTATAGGGCCAAGGAATTTTCGGGAAACCAACATGACTTGGAATTTTGCATAACGTTTCAGGGACCATATCTGGACACACCTTAGGAGTGGCATAATACCTGAACCATAAGGAATTTCCTGAAAACCAACATGACTTGGAATTGTTGCATAACATAGTGTGATGTTGCAGGGACTATCTGGACACACCTTGAGAGTGGCAGGGTATGAATACTTTTGAACAGGGGTGAAAATAGAACTATTTATTAACAAATAACATAATCCTCATCAGTTCAAATCAAATGTGCCCTGAATTGTTGCATAACAACTCTATCTCCCTGAGTGTAGGTGTATTCCAATCATCCAAGCTTAATTATAAAAAAGAATTTAATATTAGTAGATTTTTGCAAGGGGTATGAAGACTTATGAGCACAGCTCTACATACCTATATTGTAGAAGTTCCCTAGTCGACCCGGGGTTGGTCTACCGGGGGGGGGGGGGGGTATTTCCATCGCTGCATAATATGTTTAAATTCTCATTTCATTTTATTATTAATCCTTATTTTGCATTGACGCTAGATCACGCGGATCTACGTGAACTATTTATCAACACCTGTATTCAGAAGGCTATGGAAAACTCTTTACTCCTGCACCAGCTTAGTGAAGTGATAATCGATCAACCCATCTTCCAAAAATTTCTGAAGATATGAGACCTCTTCCGATGGTCAGAAGCTTTTTACAACTTTCACCCACCGGCTGATATTGATGTTCAGATTATTTCGTTACTACCCAACATGCAGGTATGCATTATGGCAGAAGTAATTAAGTTATTGTTACATTATTTAAGACATTTGCATTAAAATAGGATTACAGTAGTGATGATGATAATGAAAAAAGCTTCGTTGAAATCTATTTGGACTTTCCTATTAGGTACGGTGTAGGACCGGGCGGTGCGCTATATGATTCACTTTACTACAGATCGCAATATCAAGGGATCCATAAAGGCATATTATATTTATCTAAAAACTCATACAGATATGTTCTGTTTATTTGGTATTCATTATCTGACGTATACCGCTCCATGAATATTGCGATATGAGATTGCCATGTGAGAGGAAAATGTTTCGCCTTAACCACTTTCTGTTTACCTATTAGTCCATTTATCAATTTCCATTTGAACAGACAGTGTAATTCATCAAGTAAAATATAGTGTTTCATCAAGTCTTTTTGGTTAAAAAAACATGAACAATAGATCAACCACTGACAAATAAAAATGTAACAAAAGTAATATATCAATGTAACTAAACATTTGCCCCCCCCCCCCCCCCTCAGGTGATCAACTGCACAGCATGCGCGTTCCCTGTTTTTCGGGAAAAGGGTATATTTAAGGGGCTCAATTCGGGAAAAAAAATCAAGAAAAATCGTCTAAATAGGGGATCTTTTAGGCATCTTATCAAAGTCTCGTCCGGCGTCTTTGGTCGCCTTTTCCGCGATCGTTCTATTACATCGGCTTTCCCCCATCCCCCGTTGTTTTGTCTATGGAGAAACGGGAGGATCGGAGGGAAAAATACGCTGAGCGGGAAAGACGTTAAAAGCTGAGTTCTAAATTCGCTCTGACTTTTGATAAGGTGCCTTAGCATTTTTTCACCCGAAATATTTTTAATTAGGGGTAGTTTTCAAATGTTTCCCGATACAATCCTGAAATGGGGTCCCGAATAGGGGTAATTTTGCTAGCTTCCCTTCCAGAAACCTGTGATGGGGGTAATTTTGCTGGCTCGTGATAAGGGTCAAAATCCTAACCCATTTCCGTCCTTAAATGCGGTATCTCCAAGAATCTGGAACAAGCATATGTGTATGGTTGACCGCCTCGGGGGGGGGGGGGGGGGGGGAACTGAACCTATTCATTTTTGTTTTGATTTATTTATACAATATTTGAATACGGTGCCCTTACAACAATGTGCTCACAAGTGGCCATATGCATGAAAAACGAACAATATATATATATATATATATATATATATAATTAGAATTGAAAATTAGTCTGCTTGGCATCAAGATAATACAAGAATCAGAGTTGGTAGTAGAATGCCATTAAAAAATAAAATCATAGATTTTAAAAGAAAACGGAGCATAGCTCTCAAAATTGAAAGACGAAGTCACATTCTTCGTCAGTGCCCTCGGTGTGACAAAAAGATGTAACTCAAAATCCGTTTCTATAGAATTATATATACATATAATCAACCTGCTCGTTCCACAGTAGATCATATATAATGAACCAGACACACTTCGTACTGTGGACCCTATTTATTTAAATACCGTTAAAATTAATGGAAATAACAGAACCTAATTTTTCATAATTGTTTAGTCTCCGTTGGGTATTCAATATCATAATGTTTTTGTCTATATTCAGTTTAAGTTTATTAGATTTTAACCATGTATGAACTGCATTGACATTTTCTTGCATTACCATCTTCATATTTTCTGAATTATATCCACTTAAGAATATTGTGTCGCCTGCATATATCGTAACCTGACCATTTTAATAACATTTGGCAAATCATTGATTTGGATGAGAAAGAGAAGCATACCTAAAATTGATCCTTGGGGTAGACCGATTCTTTCCCAGATATTGAGCATGTTGAATGTTTATACACAACATGTTGATACCTCATTCAAATACGAGTTAAGACACTTCAATGATTTTCCTGAACATCCAGTCGACTGGAGCTTAGCAAAACATTGGTATTAACACTGTCAAAGGCACGTCGTAGATGAAGAAATATAGCCCAAACGAGCTGTCCATTATCTATTGCTTTAAACCAGGCGTCTGTCATTGATGCCAAAGCTGCTGCGGTAGAAGGACCCAGTCGGAAACCGAACTGAGCTTTGTCTAAAAAACTTCTCTGTGAGAAAAGATTATGAGAATAGTTGACTTTGATTGATAAAGCATTTTCTGAATAATAATCCTTGACGGCCTGTTATGCAAAAGAAAAGAAATTCAAACAAAAAACAGACAAAAAAAAAAAACAACCCACAAACAATGCATGCTAAAGAAACATAACATTAAGTCAGTGTGTAATATTTGACAGGAACGAATTGTGTGGCATCTCATGAAGAAAATAAGTCGACAGTTATAGTGTCTCACAAATTGAAATTACCCATTGATATTATCTCACATCTATTGCATTCCAGGAGTTCAAGGATATGTCTAGATATGGGATTACATCTAACAAATTTACAGAAGTTTGGAACACGATTTCTACTTCAACAAATCTCAGCCGACTAAATTTGTACATTCCGCCTACGACAGTCTCTCAGTTGAACTCCATTACGTCGGTGAGGGCGTTTGAAACCCGCATTGGACCCTGTCCAGATGATTTTATACGCATCCTTTGCAAGCTACCCAATGTCACTGAACTAATCATCAGTCCCGACGTAAGTAGCCTATAGATGGCTGTTGAGTCTTTGACGTTATTAAAGGGGGCGCAATACTGAAAAACCTGCGATCAGAATTTGTTTGCCACAATTTTCTAAAGGCAAAAATTAGATCTTCAAATTTTGAGAGGATCTTAAAGTACTATTTTCCCCCAATAATAACAACAGCAGCAATATTGGCTATAAAAATACTGCTTTCACCACCTCCATCACCATTACCACCACCACCACCACTACTACTACTACTACTACTACTACTACTACTACTACTACTACTACTACTACTACTACTACTACTGATAATACTAGGCCTACTTCCAATGCCAAAGATGATAGTAATGATAATAAAGATATTTTATCAATTTATAACAATAACTAAAATTCATTTCAAGTTTTTGTTATAAAATTTCCACCCGAGATGATAATCATTAAGGGTTCTGAGGTGACAGTGTTATAGTAATATTTGCTGACGAGCGTCGCAGTCCCTAAAGAAATAATATTACACCAGTCGTCGAATAAGAACCGATTTTAAAAATACATAATGTAATGTTAATAATAATTATTAGCAGAAAAATTCAATTGGGAAATCAGAGCGCAGGCAGGAAGTTGTATTCAGTATAACTTGACACTTGTCAGGAATACGAGTGGCAATCCAAATAAAAAAGTTTACATGTCATTCATTTTTTTCCTGAAGGTTCATTATTCCAAAAGGTTTGTAGGATTCGTACGTTATAAAAAAAGGAGAAGTAAGATATAATTCCGACATGATTTTTTTTTTTTGAAAGGACCTCTTGTTGGGTTATTGTGAAATATAGGATAAACTAACCTTTGGAATAAATGAATACTGAACCCTCCTTTATTTCCAAATATCAGAACGTGGGAAATTTGTGTCTCTGAATGATAAAGGAAATTATCAATCTCCGGTGAATACCTCCGATTGCGAAAGCCTAATACTTGTTTATATTACTAACATTTTTATTTTCGTTTTCTAAGAATGTTGGGACTCTGATAGAATTCGTGCTTACTCCTGATGGCTTCAGTGAATTGTGGAACAATCTCTCCATTTTGACACATCTTTATCGACTGAGTTTGTACCTGCCACCTCTCTTGCCCTCTGAGTTGAAGCCTCTTACATCAGTGAAGGTGTTTGAAACTTCTTTTGCAACCAAGAGTCCATCTGCAGACGGCATTTTGAATGTTTTCGCAAACCTGCCAAAAATCCAGGAAGTGATCTTTCAAAATTCAAAGGTAGGCCTAACTATTCAAGGGTCTTTCGTTGTTCAAGACCAAGTGCAAGTGTAATAAGGAATGATAACAGTAACTTCTAACTGAGGAAAGAGGTAGGATACTGCCTCGTGTTTCTTGGTCATTTTTATTGGCAAAGGCCTAAGGAGAAGGGGAGCGGGCGGGGGGTAAGGATGTATGTCTTTTCCTCTGGACAGGTACAATTCATTATAAAACACATCATGAATAAAACCCGGGCTAGTGCCACAAACTGTGTGGTTAGCTCTGGCAAAGCTACATACCACCGTCGCTTGATAACTTACTCATGATTGACAGATGATGTCACTGCAGGCATGATATTTTTTTAGGGATGGAGCTTAGCAGTTTGAAAAAAATTATTCCAAAAATTGCTTTAAAAAACTTCGAAACATATTTGGATGTTTGAATAGCAGAATATGAGTTGTGTGCAACCCTGGACATCAACTGGAATTAACTTGCATTTTGGTTGCGAGGGCCTTTTAAACATAAACGTAAGGTTAGGCAAGTAACCATGGCAGTCACACTTCAGAAAGATTTTTCTTGTCCCATGCATCTTTGTGCCTGTGTTGTTTCGATGTATTGCCCAGTTTTGTGTGGTCTTGTATCATCTGTCTTGTTTGTATTTTTTTTAGCATTTCTTAAGTGAATTACTGTATATTGATGTAAGGGAACCTTAATTACAAGCTTTACTTTCAAGGTTTCTGCCACAATACCGGTTGTATTTATTTATTTACATTTATATGTATACTGAATCTTTGTTTACTAAATCTTGTCTTTTATGCTCATATTGATTTTTTAAAGTGAAAATCTTAGGGATTTTATTTGCTGTTATAGTGGAAATAAGTGAAATGAAAATGAAATATTTATGCTACACTCTTAAAAATTCCGGGTCAGATTGACACGGAAAAGAGTCCTTTGGGGCCACACTCTATTCCGTGTCAAAAATGACCAGGAATAAGGTCATGAAGACTTGTTTCTGGGTCAAATTTGACCTTATTCCAGATCATTTTTACTTAAATCCTGGTCATTTTTTATCCGAAACGGAGTGTGGCCCCAACGGACTCTTTTCCAGGTCAATCCTGACTCGGAATTTTTAAGAGTGTATAAATAAGTTCGTTTTCTCATATTCTAACAGTTTTTCGAAAGGATGGATATGGCAGAGTCAACCAGGGTTTTCACGAAGCTTTGGAATAAATTTTCTTCATACGGAAACCTGACAATATTGAAGTTTAGCGTTCCATCAAACATTCCACGTGGACTTGAACCGCTGACGAAGGTAAAAACTTTTCAAACGACAGTGGGAGATATAATGGACCCCTTTTCCATTGGTGAAATACTTGATCTCCTCCCCGCAGTTCAGGAAATTACAGTTGTTTCTGGGAACTTATCCATATTCAAAATCAACATAGAATTTCATGACATTTTCCTATCGACATTTATAGATAAAGTGGTGAGAAACAATTTAAGTCTGAAGGTTATCAACATAACATTCCACGTCCATACATATCAGAAGACAATAACGCATGACACCGTCAAACAGTTCATCAGCTTGTTGGAAACGATCCCAGAAGTCCAATACGTCGATTTGCAAAGCTCATATAAATACGTATTCGAGGAATCTGACTTGGTTGATATTGTGAAAGCAGTGAGATCTGTTCCGTCATTGATTCATTTTGGGTGAGTATGAAAAACCCTTTAAATTCTTACATCATTTTTTAAGATCACTTATGAACAGAGAATGACTGAAAGGATATGGAGTTCTATTAATTCCTTACGTCACGGCGTGTCACGGTGTGTCATTTAAATTGTTTGATTTCCATTGAGAGCTGGAAAAAAGAGATGGAGTTAGATTGTTTGGGATGCAGTCTACAACCCTCCCCCCCCCCCCCCCCCTCGCAGTTTCTAAAGGTGAAAAAAGTTTATGCCAAGGCAGCTCCTGCCTTGTTTGGCTACATGACAGGCCTAGACAAATCGGTGAACTGTTTGTATTCTGGGGAAAATATACTATTATTTCAAGGAATACATGAAATAGTGACATGCATGAATGTACGTATAGTTTTTTATTTAAGTTTTTGATCATCGCTTTACCTCGCTTGAATTGAATTTGCAGATGACGTGTTCTGACGTCAGCAGCTGAAAAGGTTTGCTTTTCTAGCATGTTTCTAGAGAAACGTCTTTAGTTCTAGCTGGAGACAAAATTTGTGTTTACTATGTAGTGAACACTTTGAGAAAAAAATTGTCTTATATTAAGAGCCAGGAGCATATATTCTGTCCGTCTTTTACAGCATTCCTTGTGATATGGATATTCATGGTGAGCTTTATGGTTACGTGTCACAAAACAGCAAACCTGAGCATGTGGTTTCTTCAATGGAATTGAGTGAGCAGAAAAAATCCTTTATCACGCTGATCGTACATAAAAAGGTAAAGAGATCTAAAGTAACCTAACAATACGCTGGTTTTCACAGTCATGAAAGCCTTTTTTTGTCGTCAGCTGCCTATACGTCTTTTAACGAAAAAGTTTTACGTGGGACTGATTATCAGAGAAAAAACATGCATAAAAATTGAAATATATCATTATAACCTATTTCAGACCTTATAGGCTTCAGCCCGTCAGTTTCAACTACCGTTTTTCTACCTTTTCTCGGAACAATTAAAGTCTTATGCATAGCGCTTGCATGGCCTGACTTTGAAACATCCAAATCTTTGATGGACACTGATGATTTGGTTTTTTCCTCTATAGCCAGCTCACCTACCGGTGTGCGTTGAATTTTGTTGAGAACAGGAAGCAACCCCCAGGTAAAATACAAATATTTACGAAACTCTGCATACTGACACAATGATAAGATATTTAAATAAGCATGGGGATTTATCAAAAGATTTCGATATCATAATGTTTTATTGATACTCATTATTTCATTTCACCCATGTTTCTGTTTTCATTTTAGCATCAACCCTTTTTGTTGGAACGATCTCCCGACCAAACCTGGTTTCTTTCACGTTTACGAGCATAGCAACTTGAACTCTTGGGAGAATCACGAACGCGGGGGAAATCCCCAGTGAAGGCGCTCTAACGACACATCGTTATACGCGGCGTATGCATTGTTGCACTTCCCATGCATCACTGTCTATGGTCTTCTTACTTCTGAAATGAAAACATCTACAAAAGACATAAATGACAGATTTCACTAACCCCGTTTTTGAACCGTTAGTATGAGTAGATGTCGTAATTCAAACCGTGTAAATTGCTATTATCTTAAAGTTTGTTTATTGTTTTCATGAGAGACTTCGCTTCATTAAAAAAAAAATAATAATTTATGCCGGTCGCAATTAGTCGGCTAGAGAGTCCTGTTGAACTAACACTGTAGCCTAGAAAAGTTCTTTTCGCTTAAGTTTTTTTTTTGTTTTGTTTTTGTTTTTGTTTTTGTTTTTTGTGGGGTTTTTTTTTTTCGGTTGTTGCTGATTTATGTTCCTATGTGGTCAATTAACATTTTCAGCTTAGTTGCCCAATGAACAGCAACCTTGAGCATTTTAATAATTTGCATGAATATGTATGCATACGGGTTATGACATGTATGGGGCGTAACTTGAAACAAAAATCATACTGAACTACGAACAAATTGTGTATGTGCGCTGAAACGGAACTCCTATAGTCATGATAGTGTGGTCCATTTCTTGAATTATTAGGCAACAGCTGTGATAGACGAAACGACCTTAATACACAGAATCATATATAGATGAACATCCAGTAAAGGTTTTGTGGGACTTAAAAGTAATTTCATTGTTGTTGTTACGATTTAAAATCACGCTTTTATATTGAGAATTATTTTATTTATCTGCTAACAACGGAAAGGGCATTTCTTGAACCTACAATGAGCAGATGAGAGCCATATGAGTAGGCCTGCTTCTAAATTGTGAACAAGCAGGTTGACAGCCTTTAGACTATCTTGTACTTTTAAAAATTCCTTTTGGAGTACATATTCGTGTAATTCTAGCCGTAGGGATTAAATCAACGTTGTTTGAAAACAATTATTTTTTTATATATAGATGTTTTGTAATACATACGAACATTGCAATCATAAATGATGTGTATCTATTCAAGTTTTGTTAAAATGCTAGAGACCAGGTTACTTTCAACCACTGATGTGTAGTTGATGTCGTGTATGAATGCTACCTAAATCCGACTACAATACTGCTGCAGTAAACAACTGAAAAAGAAATCGGCGTACATTATTAACCATTCTTAATTAAAGTATGGCTAAGATTTTGATCTTTGTCACGTTTTTAGAAAACGACGTTGACATTTCCTTGATTTTAAGTACTAAACCTCGACTGGTAACTGCCAAAAAAAATTGTCTGAAATCCATATATAACCCTACAAAACACATATTTCATGGAAGTATCATACATCAGTGTACCTCGCTTCGTTTCAGCAAAGGTTGAATTCAGAAGATGGGCATCTCTGTTGAAGTTCCGTATCACCGCACTTACACAATTACCGTATGTACATGTACTGAGATGAGTTTACTTGTCCTGTGTAAGTTGTCTTGGGTGGCGTAACCTGTATCCATACATTATATCTATGCAAATTTTGCAAATTGCTCAAGGTTGCCGTTTGGCCAACCAAGTTGAAATGTTCCTAAACCACATAGGAACCCAAATCAATGAAAAAACTTCAACGGAAAGGACTTTTCTAGGTTTGTAAATTGTGTAGCCGACTAAATTACATCTCAAGGAAATGATAAATGCCGCCCGTGCACAGGCGTAAATCTGTCGAGGGGGGGGGGGATGATCGAAATGTTTTCCCGAAATTTCTTGCTCACACTCGAGTATACACCCCCCCCCCCTTACCTGCCCGCACACAAACTATTTCTTTATTTTGCGAGGGAGTGAAGCGAGCGAGCCAAAATAACCACTTTTTGCTATAATCCATAACGCTGCAGCAAGATTGATTACTCGCACTAAAAAGAATTCTCACATAACCCCTGTCTTGAAGCAGCTACATTGGCTCCCTATCCAATCACACATAGTCTTTATGATACTATTACTGACATATCACTGCCTGCATTCATGTTCAGTGGCACCAGAATATCTCAGTGAGTCCTTGGTAAGGTACGCTCCTTCATAAGGTTCCCATCTCGGAATCTCAGATCGGCTCAGAAAAATCCCCTTCATTGTCCTGTCATCACAACTAAGTTTTATGGTGAGCGATCTTTTGCTCAGGCTGCCCCTACAGTGTTAAAGTTCAAAGCCTTTCTCAAGACATTTTTTGTTTAAAAGTATTTTGAATGAGTTTGGTCCCGCAAATTACGGCACATACATGTACTTTTCCTTTTTTGTTTTTCCTTTTGTAACTTTTTTTCTAAGCGCATGGAGACACTATACGGTACCATGGTGTTCAAAGTACAGAATTAGATGGTTCCATAGCTATCTAACTGGAAGAAAGCAGGCTGTCAGTCTAATTGGTAAATTATCAAAATTACGTAAAGTAACAATCGGAATTCCGCAGGATGGGGTCCCTGGCCCCACCCTCTTCCTCCTTCATATCAATGACATAATCCAGAAAGTAAATGCAGGTTCATGTAGCATTTTTGCAGATGATGTTGCAATCTATACAACAGTTAAAAATGTGAAGGAGGCTGAATCCAAATTACAAATTTGCGAAATTGATAAGTGGTACAAAAATAATATACTAAAAAGTTAATATTTATAAAACACATGTTATAGTGTTTTCACACGAGCTAATTATAAGTTTGTGGAATTGAATGTAAATTTGAATGGCACCAAACTAAAACAGGTCAATTCAGCCTTGTTTAATTTGTTGTTGTTTATTTATTTAATAATGTGTAATTATGTTTTGTCCGTCAGCTTCCTTACTCCCACTTTTCCTATATTTCGATCACTCTCTTTAAAACCATTCTCTTTATCCTCTCTTTCTCCCATCTGTGTCTTCTTCGACTTTCCGTTTTCTCTCTCTTATAGCTCCTAACCTTTCCTCCTTTCTCACTATCTTTCTCAGTACCTTTCTCAAACTATTTTGATACATTTAAATATCCTTTTTAATCTTTGTACTGCATTTATTTTTCATGTAACTTGTTTTTATATTTACTTGTTTGTATTTTGTGTTTTTGCCTTTTTGTATTCTATGTATGTCTTTTAATCAGGACCATGATGGAAAACAGCCTTGTGCTGATTATGTTTTACACCCTGAATGAATATTTTTTTTAAATAAATTTTAAAAAAATAAATAAAATATGCGCTATAAGCACTGTAGTTAGTATTATTTTCATTGTTATTATTAAAAAGAAGTCTTATTTTGTTACCAAAATACACTTTAAGCCTATGAGATTTTTAAATGGTATATTTGGTCTCCTCAATACCACATTTTGTATATGAATGATTTTCAAAATTCGTCTAGATCGTTTTTATCTTTCACGTTGTTTGCAAATGATTCTTCTGTTTCCTTTTCCCACAAAAACCCAAACATGCCCAATGTCTTGTTAGAAACAGTTAATAATGAACTCAGACTTGTTGAAGAGTGGATATGTGCTCATAAACTTTCCTTGAATATAAATAAAACTCAGTGTATGCTTTTCAGCAATTCTATTTCTAGGGTATACCTGGCACTGTTTATATAGGTTTTCCCTAATTTTTTCATTCAATTTCATATTCCGAGCATTCAATTTCCCGCATTTCACACTGGCAGCACTGAATCGGCTTTCAAATTCCAAATCCGATCATTCAAATTCACTGTCCGAGCAAGCAATTGTTCATTTGCGTCATTCAAATTTGAAATGAAGCATGCTTTTTGAGCATTCGAATTCAGTAAAGAGGGGCGAAAACCGGGGCTAGGTGCTGGCGCTTTATGGGCACTTATATGACCTGGGACAAGGGGGAAGGGATCCCTAATCGCCCCTCTGACTGCAAGTTAAATAAGGAATTATGCTCACAATTTTGGACATGAGTTTCCACATCAATCACAATTACATGTAAATAATCCTATGTTTTCAAGAACTAAACACGAGACAATTTTAAAATTCACAGACCTCTTTTTTTTTTTTTTTTTGCCTTTGTTTTATTTACAATTAAATCTGAATGTCTATGGTGATCATGGTTATGAAATGAAAAAAGAACAGGACACTAATGACCCGAATACGAATCTCATAAATCATTAATATGGAAAATACGTAAATTGATGACATAACTCCCATTCTGATTGTTAGCTAAATAAAAATATCTATATTTGTCATAAAAGAAAAACACAAACATGGAAGAAAAATTGAATGAGCGATAAAAATTTGTAAACAATCATTAAATATATCAATCCTCGAATTTAACTGCTCAAAGTGCTAAATTGAATGCTAAAAACGAAATAGAATGCTGGAATGACAACGTCGTGAGGTCAGCAATTCGTGCTGCGCTAAATTGAAAGACAATATACATGTAATGAAAGAAGAAGCTTTTTCATGAATGTGAATTAGAAATATGTAGATTCGAAAGAGAATTTTATAGATTTGAAATCTAGTAATACGGATTTGACTCCTAGATACACGTGACAGCAGTAAAATCATCGAATTTGAATGCAAAATAAATGAATTTGAATGACAAACTTGCAACATGGCCGGGAAATCCTATATTAAAACCGTTATAAATTAAGTTGACTCATTGAAATTCCTTGGTCTCATTATTGACAATAAACTTTTCTGGAAAGAGCATAATTCACTTTAAGCAAAACGCTAGAAAGAAACCAGTTGATAAGCTGAAAATTTCGTTTCCTATAAATCAGTGTAGGGTGTCTTGAGACATGTCTCGGTCTCGGACGCTAATGTCTTGGTCTCGGAGGCCGAAAGTACACTCGAGCAATATAAGATCTTTGACTAATTCAGCACCTCGCTGGCCCATTTGTTTAGGCTACTGCCCTAAACCACCATATTTCAAATACTACAAGCGAGGGAGGCGAGACAGGGGAAATACATGTACTCTTTTGGTGATAAAGTGGTTTTTTGTCAATAAAATGCACCATAGGGCTATAAAATATTTACATTACATATTCGAGTGAGCGTAGTGAGCAAGGAATTCTTTGATATAGCCTCAAAGATATCTTAATAGTTTTTGATCACCTATCTGCCAGATATGATGCTTTTTGGCGCGTCGCTTACCATCTAGAACCATTTTGCTATATTATGAGCGAGCGAAGCGAGCTGGCAACAAAACTACGACTTTATTAACGTATTTTTATCAGCCTCCTCCTTTCTCATAATTGGTAAGTTAGGTTCGGAACAGGCTACTGGTCACAGGCCATTTTCTCATGAAAATTCTTCTGTTATTGGTCTTCTTCCCGTTCGACACTTTGCAGTTATATTACTAACAGTATAACATCGGATAGAAAGACAAGATGCAAACCAGTTTCATTTCATAATTAAATAATTCACTGGCTTTCGCTAAGATAACAAATATATTAAATTCGAGTATCATTATTTTAGAAAGACAAGATGCAAACCGATTTGCTTTCATAAAGATGGTATTGTATCTGACTGGTTACGGTACTTTAAATGCGAGCGAGCGAGCGCTGAAGGCCTTTTCCTTTTCCTTTCCTTCTTTAAAAATTGTTCCTTTACTCTTTATTCTCTTTGTCTTTGTCTTGACTTTGTTTTTCGGGAATTACAGGAGGCTATAACATTTTTTATGTTTTTCATGATGAATTATTGGGGGGGGGGGGGTGATGGTACAGGCCATGCCCCCTGATCAAAATATCCCCGGGATCGACACCCGTGATGTCATGTGTTGCATGCGACGTTTATCCGACATTTTGATGGCAAGCTGTTTCGGAAAACTTCCAAAGTCAAGTAAGGCACGGTTCTAGAGCAAAAATTCTTTTTTTTTTTCTTTTTTTTCTTTTTCTTTTTTTTCTTTTTTTTTTTTTTTTTGGGGGGGGGAGGGGGTGACCTTGAAGGACTATAATGTACAGTAGAGTGTTGGTGGGCTTGAGCCCCAAAGCCCCCCCCCCCCCCCCCCCCTCCACTACCACTCCGTAGAATCGCACTTGAAAATAGATACAAACGTGAAGAAACAAACTGAGAAAAAAATCAGATTTATATAGTTGAGTAATTTGGAAAACATTGCTCAGCAATGTCTTTTAAAAACTCAAATATTTACGATCAAATTCAAAACAGTCTAGTCAGATTTGATTAGATTGCCGGAACAGCCGGGGACGTGCACTTTTTAAAAAGAAATTGTTTTGTTTTGTTTGTTTGTTTGTTGTTGTTTTTTGTTTAAAAAAACAGATTTCTAGTCGAATTCAGAGCAATATAGAAACTTTGAAAAGTGTAAACATACTTCACAAAAGCCTATAAAAATAGATTTTTTTTTTTTCGTGTGAGTGTTGGGGGTGCGGGTGATTGTTTATAATTGTGCTCTTTTTCATCAGAACAACCAACGCTCGTCCCCCTCTCCCCCTCATAACCCCCTTCTTTGAATATCTATCTTATCTTCTCCACTAAATTGAGTGCACAAATTATGAAATTGATCACCTGAAAATGAAATTGAACGCCCCAAACAGGCTCATCATGAATTTAGAGTGAATTTGAATGCACAAGTTGGAAATACAATGCTCACATTTGGAAATTGAACGCATATGCGAGATTTTGATTTTATGGAAAGGAAATAAGAGTTCAGTTCAATAATGGTTTTTATTAAGAACAATGCCTTGCAGCCAAAGCAGAATTGCGCATGTTTTACATTGCTGTGAATACATAATACATGTGTAAGTACATTTATTTCACATTAAAACATACAGCCATTATAGTATTAGAATATTACTTGTGATGAAATACATTATAAAATAAGCCTCCAAACATATAAAAAAATATCATTAGTATTAGGATTTGTCTATACAGGTGAGAATAGTCATTAATAACAAGGAAATTGAGAATTGTTTCTACATTATTAAAACTGAATCTAAGATGATTTCCGAACTGATTTGAATCAAGATGCTTGGTAATATCCATAAATGAAATTGATTGTTCGGATTCTGAATTTGAAAGCCTGAATATTTTCACGGGCGTGCGTTGTGTTAAAGTGAATGAATTGGAATGGAAAAAGTATGAAATTGACCGAGAAAACCTATATTTGCCGATGACACATGCTTTAAAACTTGAATATCTATAAAGCCCTTTATTAATAAAGAAGTTAATAAATCACATGTTTGGTTCTGTTGCAACAAACTTTCATTGAATTTTGATAAAACAAAATTGATGATTTTCAGAATAAGGAACAGTATAGGGCCCCGAATGACCTGAATAATCTTACTATTAGTGGCCATGATATCACGTGTGGAAAACACAGTAGAGGTGTTGTGGCTCAGTGGATAAGTCTCTGGACTTTAAACCACAAGGTCCGGGGTTCGAATCCCTGCCGCGGCACTAATGTCCTTTGGCAAGATATGAATCTACATTTGCCACGTCTTTCGGATGGTGACGTTAAAGGTCGGTCCCAGACGTAAATAATCATATTTGATTGATACACATCTGTAAAAACCCAATTCAACAACAATAAGATGTATTCAATGTTTAGGCATTACAGTCGAATTTCTCTCTTGGAAACCACATATTAGTAGTATTTGTACAAAAATGTCAAGATGTATAGGAATTATATCAAGGCTCAAATTCATATTACCCCAAACATACTCATCACCTTGTATTATAGCTTAATCTTGCCTCACCTAATGTACTGCTACTCAGTATGGGGCACACTTATTAAAGCCATCTTTCTGGATTGCAAAAAAGAGCAATTAAACTTATTTCATCATCCCCATATAACTGTCCAAGTATGCCATTATTCAAGAAAATGAATATTTTACCCATATCTAAACTGATTTCTATGAATTCTCTTATATTTATGTATAAGAACAAATCTGGAATTTTACCAAAAATATTTGAAAGTATGTTTACCCTTAACGGCGCTTGATTCTACAGTACATAATTACAACACTCGTCAATGTAAATCATTTCATCAATCAAAGGTTTCCTCTTCTATGGCTTTAAATTCATTCCGTGTAAAGTATTTAAATTGTG